>JAVKPL010001402.1:0-127500 GCA_032173675.1 Gastrolobium villosum | reverse complement strand
TACCAGTGAAGTATCCCGGAAAATTATAATAAGTGCATGATAATTACTAGAATAATATGTAAGACTTGTAAAACGAGTTTCAAGTCAAAATAATGAGATCTGATGCCAGAACTAATACTGGCTATGGAAAATCGCGTACCAGAAAGGTGCTCTGAAAAATAGAATAAAAATATGAAAAATCTTAGAAAAATGAGTAGGTTAAGATTCCAAAGTTTGGGATCAAAATCTTTTGCGTAGCTATTAATGCTAATACTGCGCGTTAAGTGGCCATGTGGCTATATATACCACCATTAGTGGGCACACAACCCTAGAAAACTACTCTATGCGTGAGTGTTGGGGAGGCTGATCATCTTGCCACTGTTTCATTGGTTCTTCACCCCTTTCTTGAGCAAAGTTTACACCTTTGGCTTTGATTCTTCCATTTTCTTCTTGTAAACACTTAAGAACTTGTATGGTGAGGGAGGGTAAGTGTACATTTTGAGTTTACAGCCACTGTGAGAGGGTGTGAGTGTTGTCTTTGAGTTGTTGAGAGGGGGTGGACCTTTGGCTTGACATTGGTGGTGCCAAGGAGCCATCTTTTGGTGCAAGAACCCACCTTAGAGGTACCATTTTCGTGCTCCTACTTGGTCTGAGTTTGAGGAGCTGTTGGTGAGTTCCAAGAGTCTTCATTCCTCTGTTTTGAGCTTTGGGGTAAGTGGCCTAACCATGATCATGAGTTTTAATGGCTTAAAGATGGTATCTTGGCATGCTAATGAGTAAAAAATGTAGCCTAACAGTGTATGAACCTGAATGTCCTTAAAAATGATGTCTTGAACGTTTTTAAGTGTTAAAAGTTGGACCTTTGGACTGGATATTCACGAAACGTAGAAACTGCATTCTGTCGTGAAATATCCGAATATTTGTCGAGCAAATATCCGGATATGGGGATCTGGATATCCGGATATTGCATATCCGGATATGGTCAGTAAGATATCCGGATATTGCATATCCGGATATGCCCCGAGGAATATCAGGATATTCTGGGATTTCGAAGAACAGTAGCTGCACTGTTCATACAGTAGGCTATCGGGGGTTTGTGAATCCTAGATTAAAGAAGTTGGACTTCTGTAATTAATGAACTAAGCCAGAATCATGTGATTAAGGGCTTATGTCTTTGTTGGAAGCCTCAAGACATAAAACGTAATGGAAAGGCGTGGTCTTTAAGTTGTATGCTTGTGGTGCATATTTAATGATATATTATTGGTCCATAACAGACTGTGATACTGCTGTGTTTGGACGGTGAGAGTGGTTGGACTCTTGGCGTGGATTGATTGCTTGCAAGGTAAGCTTTCATGTCCTCGGTTTAGCCATGTTGTGGTTCCACCATGTCCCATGGGGATGTGGTTTATGCATGCTGTGTTACATGTTTTTGATGTTTTGGAAATGCTGTTGAGCTGTTATATGCAATATGCTATTATGATATGCATCTGAGTCCACCTATACAGTAAGCCTGTGTATGTAGTACATACGATAGGGTGAGACTGTGGGTGAGGTGCAAGCGGTGTTCCTTGTACTTACTATGTGGGTAATAGACGTATTCCTGCATTTCTCTGGCCAGTAGAATAGTGATAACTCATATGGCATGAATATCTATTGCACTGCATACTTTTGGAACTTATACTGGAAATTACTGTTTTTAGAACTTATATTTCACATGTAAGTGAGCTTGGGGTGGAAGATCCTTGAGGACCCCTTGTCTTACTAAGATTTCTTGTTAGATATCTCACCCCACATTGGAGGACGCTTATTTCAGGTTCAGGGAACCCAGGGGTTGAGAATCCTAGTGGCAGGAGGCCAGAGTTGAGTTAGATACTGCTGTACATGCTGACATGACTGGATATTGGTTGCTGTTTATGTTTTCTTCTATTCTTATGATATTTGAGTTGAGACTGTTGTTGGGCATTTATGGCCTTATTTGGTGAGCATTGGATTTGTCTATGCCACATTGACTTGTCATTATGTTTTCAGACATTAGTTGGTTAATGTATCAGGATATTGTCTGGACTACGTGTTGTAGATCCGTGACTTTAGATATTCACTTTATATTTATATATGAGGTATTCAGTTAGTTGTTTTGCAATTTACATACATGCGTTATTTTATGAAATTGATTAAGTAATCAACTTGGCTAAGGTTAATGACGTCATAATTGAATTAAAGAAAAAGTTATTCCGCATTTTAATTAAAGGTGGCTTAATACGATAGTATGTTAACAAACTGGGTTAACACGGGCTGTTACAAATAGTGTCATTTTGAAATTCGATATTGATTTTCACCAATCAACGGTTATAATTTATTGGTAATTAATAATTTATTAATGAGTTTGATTGGCAAAAATTATAACCATTGATTGAATCAACAGTTACTATTTAGTGTTAAATTTTAAAATTTGACACCGATATTAAAGGATCTTATCCCATATACATATATATATATATATATATATATATATATATATATATATATATATATAGGGCTTATCGTTTCTCAAGCAGTTTGAGATAATTTTATCTCCGGCTACTAAATCATAACCGAACAAATATGGATAAATAGTGATAAAGGAAGAGAGAGAAAAATGAAATCATAACTATTCAAGAGTGAATCAATTAATATAAGGAAATAAATAAATAAAACAACGTATTTTTGAGGTGGCCGGAGATAAACTTATCTCAAGTTGCCGGAGAAATATTTTTCCCCTATATATATATATATATATATATATATATATATATATATATATATATATATATATATGGGTAAAGTGTGTGTCATTTTAAAGGATGTAAAGTTGTGTCATTTTAAGAGAGAGAAAGAGATAGATAAATGAGGAGACATAGTTGACAAGTAAATAAAAGTGTGAGTCTCACCTCTTTGTGAGAGTGAAATGATATAAATTGTGTCATTTAAAAGGATAAATACTTTTCCCTATATATATATATATATATATATATATATATATATATATATATATATATATATATATATATATGGGTCATGATCATTTTACACCAGTGTAAGTTACACTCTCAATCTTGTCCGCTGATCCCACTTATATCTAAGGGCTCAAATTTTTTAGTAATGTGAGCCATTGGATACAAGTGGATCAATGGTCAAGATAGAGTGTAAGACTTCTAAATCTTATACTGGTGTAAGAATATCCTACCCCTATATATATATATATATGGGTTTATCATCTATCATTTAACATGACCACAAAAATTTTCCTACACTCACAACATTTTGTGGGGCCCTCAACAAAAAAAATAAAAAACTCCGACACGCAATACGAATCTCTATAACATAACACAATCATTTTTCCTATAACATAACTCTTATAAAACCATATATATATATATATATATATATATATATTACCTTTTGCTAAGAAGCCCGTTGCACCAGCGACTAAAATGGTCTTTCCCTTGAGAAAGTGTTGTACCCTTCCTGAGTCCATTGTGAAGAAGTAAAGAGCTAATTTTGAAGTTATGTTATGTGTACCAAAAAAAAGGATGATGATATAGTAATGCTCATCCTTGCAAAGTAAGGTTCTTAATTAATTTACGCATATACCACCATCTACCACAACTCCCGACATCCACACTACTCCCTACAGTGATGGATCGATATTTTTTCTGTCAGTGTGGGGCAATGTGTTTTGATACAAAATAATAAAATAAAAATTAGAGGGGTTTATAAAATGCTTTTTTATTTTAATTCTTTTTTATATTAATATTCCATACACATACACACACGTGTAATTTAAAGAGAAAACTTAAGGCCATAATAATTCATTTTAATATATTAAGTGAGATTTATTTTATAACATGAAAATCTTATATAATCTTTACTCTTTAGTTTTTTATTTTATAATATTTGCACCGCAAAGTTAATTATATTTTGATATTTTTATCTTACAGATTTAAACAAATTACTTTTATATGATTTCAATAATTAATATTTATTGATTTTTATGCTCAACATAATTTCAAAATTAATAATTTATAGTGTTATTCAATACATCTCAATATAATTTTTTATGTAAATATAAATTATAAAGTATAAAAATAATATGAATTTCAATTCAAACAAAGTTAATATGGTTTTATTTCATAATTTATTTATTTTTACAAATAATATATGAACAGTCGCTTTTAAAGCCTAATAGGGCTTACCAAAAAGAAAAGAAAAAAAGAAGCCTAACAGTTAGGTAACCGCCAAAAAAAGCCTAACAGTTAGGTGTTGAATAAATAAATAGCTTCAATAACTCAAAAGGAAAGAGAATTAGGTGTTTCAAAATCTTTTCGCAAAAAGGCACTTTCTGATTTATGACCATTATTTACACGAACAGCTATCACAATACGATCGTGAAATAAGATTTTGTGTTTGGATTGACATGTATTTATATTCATCTTGTGTTATATGTCAACTCACAAATATGATGACCCACATTTTTGTAGTTAATTATATTTTTAACCAGCAGGTTATTCATGTCATATCATTATTTGCTTATTATTATTCAATGTCGAAAGAAACGTTGAATACATAGATTATTTATTCATGTTGTATCGTGTCAATTCAAATAATATGAAAACCGTATTATATAGTGTTAAGAACACATACATTTGCGATTGTGGGTCATTCATGTCGTGTCGTGTCAATTCACAAAATAAATGGATTATGCTCGTGTCGAATGTTTTGATACATATTTTTATTCGTGTCATATTTGAGTTGAATGTGTTCATGCTAGTACCAAATCTCGACTCGACATTTTTTTGTCAGAAAAGCGACTTTCAGCATTCTTAATCACTTACTAAAATTATTTGAGCCTTTTCATAATTATTAGGGTCAATTATAGAATTATTTTCTAATTCTCATGTTTATTTAATTAATTTCCTAAATTAACGGTGCAGATTCTTACAGAGAACGTGTTTGTGAGACTATTACCTGTCACTGGTGTTGGTCGGGCCCTCGGAGTGAGGAAGGTTAGCCCGAGATTCACAAGGCTATACCAAATACTTGGTAGGGGTAGGGCCTATTGCCTACCGGCTTGCCTTGCCTCCGAATTTGGCCAACATCCACGACGTGTTTCACATGTCTCAGCTTCGGAAGTATATTGTGGAACCTTTGCACGTGGTGCAACCTAATGAGGTGGAAGTTCGGGAGAACTTAAAGACTCCCGTCGGACCACTCAAGATCCTCGACCGTGGCGAGAAGAAGCTTAGGAGCAAGATCATTCCGATGGTCAAAGTCCATTACAAAAGAAGAACTCCTGAAGAGTGTACATGGGAGCGAGAGAACGAGCTTCTCCGACGGTACCCGAGTTTCGTTACAAGTATGTTTCTAATTTTGCGGATAAAATCCTAAAAAGGTGGGGTGAATGTAAGAACCCGCACCGTTAAATTAGGAAGTTAATTAATTAATTATGAGCCTAAATGAATAATTCCATAATTGACCTTAAATAATTATGGTAAGGTAAGAATATATAATATAAGGCTTAATAACGCTAAAAGTCGCTTTTCTGACGAAAAGTGCAGATACCGGTTCTGCTCCACGGTATAAGTGCGTACCAGTGAAGTATTCCAGAAAATTATAATAAGTGTATGAATATTCCTATAATAATATATAGGACTAGTAAAACATGTTTGAAGTCAAAATAATGAGAACTGGTGTCAGAATTGATACCGGCTACGTAAAACCGCGTACCGATAAAGTGCTACGAAAAATAAAATAAAAATATGAAAAATCTTAGAAAAATGGCTAGGTTCAGAATCCAAAGTTTGGGATTAAAATGCTAAACATAGCTATTAGTGCTAATACATTGTGATTAAACTTGAACCGCCTATAAATAGGCTTGGCACAAATATTTAGGTCATATTTCCTTGTGCCTATGTGAAGTTTCTGATTGTGGGCTGCTTCCACCTTCCTCCATGCATGAAAAACCTCTCAAGTCCTCTCTTTTTCTATTGATTCTTCCCTTTTAAACTTGTAAACACTTAGTAGAGTGATTGGTGAGGGTGGAGTCAGCCATTTCTGAATTTTGGTCCCTGTGTAGTGGTGGTTTAGGGGCTCAGTTCTTGAGCTTCTTGGAGGGAGCCATTGTCTTGGCTTTTGGAGCTTCAAGAAGTAACATTTGAAGAGAAAGAGCCATTATTGTTAGTCATTTTCGTGGTCCCTTGAAGTTAGAACCTTGGGACTGATTGGTGAGCTCCAAGAGCACCTTTTTCTGAGTTTTGAGCCTTCGGGCAAGCTTCATCACCTTTGTTCTTGAAGTTTTCTTGTAAAAGATGAGGTCTTGGCATGTTAATTAAGATGAGTAAGTAACCAACATGATCACTGGTCTAAAGGGGCTTAAAAATGCATGCTTGGACGTATATTAATGTTAAAAACGCAACCTTGGAAGGGATATCTCGCGAAATGCAGAAAATGCATTCTGTCGCGAAATATCCGGATATGGGGCTTGTGATATCCAGATATGGGTATCCGGATATGATATCCGGATATGCCCCGACAAATATCCATATTTTCTGAGAATTTCGAGACAGTCACTGTATTGTTCATACGGAATGGGATTTTGGGTTTGTGGACCCATGATTGGTTAAGTTGAACCTCTGTAATAATTAATCTAAGTCAGAATCAATTGGATTAAGGGCTTGTGGCTTTGTGAGAAGCCTAAAGGCATGAAACGTAAAAGGAAAACATTGTCTTTATGTCATATACTTGTAGATTATGAATGTTGATATGATTGCTGATATAAACAACTGTGAGAGTGCTGTTTGTGGACCTTGGACTGGGTTGAACTCTTGAGTTGGATAGTTAGCTTGCGAGGTAAGCTTTCGTGACCTCGGTTTTGCCCATGTTTGGTTCCACCATATCTCATGGAGGGATGGTTTATACGTATGTTGTGTTTTATGAAATGTTGAATTATTGAAATGCTATTGAGCTGTAAGTGTAAATGCCATATGATATGTATGTGCTATTCCACCTAGACGGTAAGCCTGAGTATGTAGCATCATATAAGATGGTGATTTTGTGGGTGGGTGCAAGTAGCATCTTGCACTATTGTAGGTTGTAGACGTATGTAATTCCTACATGTTCTTTGGCCAGTAGGATTTTGACACATATGACATGATTAAATGCTGCATTGCACAGATTTTGGAACTTATACTGTTAAACTGCTTTTGAACTTATATTGTACATGTAAGTGAGCTTGGGGTGGGGAGATCTGATGCTCTCCGGCAAGTATACCGATCGCACAAGTAATAAAGTGATAAATAAAGTTCGTCTCCACAGGGATTGAGATCGAATGTCAAATAAATTCTCTCTTAAAGAATGGAAGATTACAAATAGGGTTTTTGACAAATATTGTCAATTTGAGTAAAATTGAATCCTGAAAATAAAAGGACTTGTTTTTGTAATTTTTTTTTTGAAAAATAAAACAATAAAAATGAAAATTATTTTGTAAAGAATATGAGAAAAGCATTGTAGCCAGGATTCATTCACCAAATGATCCCCGTTTTTTACTCCAGATTGATTTACAATAATTATTTATATAATCACTCAGATAAATTATCATCTAAAAAGATTTAATAGTTAACCCTCAATTCCTTGCAGGGTTAACCCTTTAATCCCATGAGGAACCCCAATTCCTTGCAATGTTTCTCATGGTATCAAGCAATGGGCGCGATAATTTAAGCATCTGCAATCATATAAACGTCTATTCCTAGCACGCATACAGATCGTTATCTTACCCCCTTTCGAGATCAAAACTCCAATATTCCTATCTAGGGTTTTGATCCTCAGAATATCCTCAACTATCAGATTGATTAATTCTAACAAAGAAGATATCAAATTCGCACAGAGTAATGATAAAGATAATTATATAAATCAAAAACAGTAAACCAATCCTTCGCATCAAGGGTTCACATATGGATCGTGACCCTGACTACAGTAAAAAGATCTAGCCAATAAACATCATGATCGCTGATCTAAAATTCAACATAAACTAAAATGAAAGAGAAAGAAAATATAAAAGGAGATGAAGAACGAAGAACGCGAAGAACCACAGCTCCTTTCCTCTCAAAGTGTCCAGATCTGCCTCCTAATTTCTGAGTTCCTCTTAGGGTTCTGTGAAGAGTTTATAAGACTTTTTTTTTCCTTGCACAACACAGTACTTCTTTCCCGAAAATGTCCCTCTGGTGAAACGTATAACGGAAGATTTAATTTCAACTTATTACGTAACGTAAGAATAAAATTAAAACTTATTACGTAACGGAAGAATTAAATTAAAAACAATTTTGAATTCAAATTTTGAATTTAAATTTTGAATTCAAATTTCAATTCAATAGTGGCGCGACCCTTTGGTGCTTTGTTTGGTCTCTCGCGCGGTCTTCCCTTCCTTGTTTTTCAAATCTTCGAATCTCTTTCACACTTTAATCTATAAAAATCATATAAAATTCCTATTGTTTTTGGCTTGGAAAACATAACTTGCTAGAGGCACATCAAGATCCTTAAGGACCCCTTATCTTACTGAGATTTCTTTTTAGAGATCTTACCCCACGTTTGAGGCACATTTTCAGGTTCAGGTACCTCTGGGTTGATACCTCCGGCGGCAGGAGGCCAGAGCTGAGTTGAGTTATGTATGCTGTTGTGCTGACATTTCTGGATTATTATTATGCCTTGCTTTTGATATATTGTTATTTGATTCGAGACTCTGTTGGGCTTGTTGCCTTATTTAATAAGCATGGGGATTGTCCATGCCACATTGATGTTAGTTATGTTTTTAGCTTGGTGATGTATAAATTATCAGGATTATGTCTGGTCTACGTGTTGTAGTTCCGTGACTAGAAATGCATTTATATATATGAGGTATTTCAGTTAGTTATTGAATTGCAATTTACATACAGACAATATTTTGAAAAAGGATTAATTGATAACTTGGTTAATAATAATGACGTCATAATTGAAAAGAAAAATTTAGTTCCGCATTTAATTAAGCGCATCTTAATACGATGATATGATAACAAACCGGGTATCTATGTAGCACCGATACTGACACGGGACACGTGACACGATACGACACGACACTCCGACACGTTAATTATAAAAAATATTAGATTTCGACACGTTAGGACACGTTTTGATATTAAATAATATTTTTAATTTATGTGATGTATATTATATTTAATATTCAATAATTTAATACAATAATGAATCTAAACATATAATATTCATAAATTTTGCAAAAAAACATAAGATATCTCAAATATTTATATTAAACTCAATAAAATAGTAATCATAATCCAACGAATCTAATAGTTGGAACAAAAAACTCAACGCAATGTAACCTTTAAACCTTTTTTTGAATTTCTATAACGTGTGTTGGAGTGTCGGGGAGTGTCGGAGTGTCCGAGAGTGTCGGGAAGTGTCGGACACGACACGTCGGGATTTTTGAAGTGTCGGTGCTTCATAGCTGGGTATACACGGTGTGTTACATTTGCCAAACAAGGTTGCAAGATCCATGGTTTTCAAATCTTTTGATTCCGTTATAGCTGTCAACTTGGGTTGCCATTCCTTATTGTGCACACTTCTCATCATCTTAGCAATTAACTCAAGGTTAGTAAAAGATTTATTTAAAGCATTTAGATGAGTGACAAGGCATGTGAATCTCTTTTGCATACTTTGAATGCTTTCATTTTCATGAATCTCAAACATTTCAAATTCTCTAGTGCGTACATTTAATTTGGTAAATTTAACCTATGTAGCACCGATACTGATACGGGACACGTGACACGATACGACACGACACTCCGACACGTTAATTATAAAAAATATTAGATTTTGACACGTTAGGACACGTTTTGATATTAAATAATATTTTTAATTTATGTGGTGTATATTATATTTAATATTCAATAATTTAATACAATAATGAATCTAAACATATAATATTCATAAATTTTGCAAAAAAACATAAGATATCTCAAATATTTATATTAAACTCAATAAAATAGTAATCATAATCCAACGAATCTAATAGTTGGAACAAAAAACTCAACGCAATGTAACCTTTAAACCTTTTTTTGAATTTCTATAACGTGTGTTGGAGTGTCGGGGAGTGTCGGAGTGTCCGAGAGTGTCGGGAAGTGTCGGACACGACACGTCGGGATTTTTGAAGTGTCGGTGCTTCATAGCTGGGTATACACGGTGTGTTACATTTGCCAAACAAGGTTGCAAGATCCATGGTTTTCAAATCTTTTGATTCCGTTATAGCTGTCAACTTGGGTTGCCATTCCTTATTGTGCACACTTCTCATCATCTTAGCAATTAACTCAAGGTTAGTAAAAGATTTATTTAAAGCATTTAGATGAGTGACAAGGCATGTGAATCTCTTTTGCATACTTTGAATGCTTTCATTTTCATGAATCTCAAACATTTCAAATTCTCTAGTGCGTACATTTAATTTGGTAAATTTAACCTATGTAGCACCGATACTGATACGGGACACGTGACACGATACGACACGACACTCCGACACGTTAATTATAAAAAAATATTAGATTTTGACACGTTAGGACACGTTTTGATATTAAATAATATTTTTAATTTATGTGGTGTATATTATATTTAATATTCAATAATTTAATACAATAATGAATCTAAACATATAATATTCATAAATTTTGCAAAAAAACATAAGATATCTCAAATATTTATATTAAACTCAATAAAATAGTAATCATAATCCAACGAATCTAATAGTTGGAACAAAAAACTCAACGCAATGTAACCTTTAAACCTTTTTTTGAATTTCTATAACGTGTGTTGGAGTGTCGGGGAGTGTCGGAGTGTCCGAGAGTGTCGGGAAGTGTCGGACACGACACGTCGGGATTTTTGAAGTGTCGGTGCTTCATAGAATTTAACATCATTAGTTCCTTCATGGGTTATTTGGAGAATATCCCACATTTCCTTAGCATTCTTACAATTTGAAACACGAAAGTATTCATCACGACCTAAGGCATTTGTAATCAAGTTTTGAGCTTTAGTATTCCAATTTCCTTTCTTAACTTCATCTTCGATGTAATCTTCTATATCTTTAGGAACATCTTCATTTTTCTCAGTTATAGTAGGTGGTGTATACCCTTTTTCAACTATGTTCCATACTCTTAAATCATTTGATTGAAGAAATATTTTCATTCGACTTTTCCAATAAGAATAGTCGACGCCATTGAAAAATGGAGGTCTAGTACTAGAGGATCCCTCACGGGGCATATCATGGTTCAAAGAATTCATCCCTTCTCTTGAAGCGGTTAAGCTCTTTACACAAGAGTTCAAGCTCTGATACCACTTGTTGGACAAGTAGCTTCAATACTCAAGAGAGGGGTGAATTGAGTTTTACAAAATCTTTTCGCAAAGTGCATCCTTTGATATTTTAAAGAGTATTTCTTCAATAAAGTGATTTAATAAGGGAAAATCTAAGAGTGAGAGCAAGTGTAGTGATTAATAAAGTAACCAAGCAAATAGATGTACACAATCTGAAAATGCAATTTAAATACTAAAGAAAGGAGTTTAAGGTTAGAGAAATTGCAAACTAGATGTATCCTAGTTCGGTCACCACCACCGTGACCTACGTCCAAACCTTTTCACTAGCTATCAAGCTTAATGGTGCTTGACAAACCACTACAACCTTTCAAGACTTCGGGATCTTGATGTCTTACAATTTTTCACTCCAAATGTTCTTAGGAATTTGGTGACCTCTCAAGTGCATGTATAGGGTTCACTCCCCTAACTATTCAAGAAATCAAATGGAGTTGTTTAACAATGGCTAAGTACTCTCAAAGTACAAATAATACAAGTTGAAGAACTATGGGTTTTGACACTCTCACAAGAATAAAGATCAAAGATGATTTATGATCAAGATGATTGAAAATAAGAAAATGATGTGAAATAAAACAATAATTATGATCAAGAGTTGTACAATCAATGGAACAATGGTCACTATTTATAGAGGGCCCCCACGAGCCTTTGCACACTCATTTTTGCAAAACTAGCCATTTATAGTCGTTATTTTCGTCCTCTAGTGCAATAGGAATCGATTCCCAATGAGTGAGAATTGATTCCTGCTCACAAGGAATTGATTCCCAACCTGTTAGAAAGGTTGCAAATACGTTTATAACTATTTAAATACCTTATACCTTTTCAAACATGTTTTTATAAATGCGTGATGCTATAAATCCTTTGTGTAATCAAATGATAATTTAATGCATGTATTTCAACAGAAATGTGTTTGAGCTTATTCATGCAAGAAGTAAGTTACCCTCGTAATTAATTCTAAGTCCTAAAGTATATTACTTGAGAATTCTTGGACATAGATTCTTCTCTTGAAGCTTGAATCTTGAAGGACTTCATGAGCGTTAGTTGTTTGTTTCTTTTTGATTGTTGCAACTTGAAGCCTTCCTTCCACGCTTTGTTTGTTATCATCAAAATCCTAGAATTTTTATGTTCTGCATTGGTTCCACAACCTATATATTCCATGCTTAGCTTTTTACTTCTTGATGCGAGATTCTATCTCTTATACTTAAATTCTCAATAATCTCACCCTTAAGTGTAAGTCCGATGATCTTTCACTTTTCCCTCAGGCGAAAGCTTTTTCGAGTGTTCATGGGGTTACCAAACAAGAGGGAAAAGTCTTGGCTCTATAACATGGGTCTAGGGGTCAAAGTGTAACATAAACCAATATATCCAAATACTCGACCCAACCAATTAATTGAGTAGCATAGTCCAATCAATCATTGGCTCTAATCCCACTGTTATGCAGTTAGGGGAGCCCAAAATAAGGGATGACTACCATCCATATATCAATGGGCTAAGTAACAAGTCCATAAAAGTGGATTTGTTACCACATCTCAATCCATACAATACCTTAAAGTGTTAGGTTTATTAGTCCTTTTACTTATATGTTCTATGTTTAGCCCATTTATTTTCAATATGAGACTTTATCATTTACACTTTAGCTTTAAACACTTCACCCATTTAAATTAAAAACATAAAGACTCACTTGACATTAAAAAAGAAAAAATAGGACAAATACATGTATCTAGTGAATGATGTTTCTAATTTAAGTAAATAAAGAATGCATGTCAAGAAAAAAACAAGAATTGAATAAAAGGGGATATTAGTGGTTTGTAGTATTTATTTATTTTTTTGTGTGGTGAAAGTGGTTTGTAGTATTTAAATGGACTGGGTTAAGCTAAATTTTAGCCTAAATAGTTTAGTTTTATACAGAACATTTTAGGTTTTTATTGACTTATTAATCTAATAGAGGCTGAATTATAAGTCTAACTTGATTTTATTTTTTTTTTAAAGTAAAAGACTTGGTTTGATCTATTATTACTACAAGGCTAGTGGTGGACCCGAGATTTTTTTATGGTGGGGGGAAAATATAAAATTTTTATATTATAAATAAATGTACTTATAATAAAATATGAACCTAATATAAAAAGCTTAAATAATTTTTATAAAAATAAGGTTAGTTCAATTAACTTTTACTCTACGTTTTTTTTTTCTTCATATTTTTAATCTCTTCTGTAGTTGTATTTGTGATAAAATTCAAAACATTTTTTTTTTCAATATATGTAAAATATTATGTCGGCAAACAATTTAATTTTTTTTCACTATTCTCTTCAAAAAATATATATGAAATCAAGGAAACTAACAAGATCAATGAAAAATATCTACCTTTCTGCATTACTAAGCATCGAAATTATGAGTACTAAATAGTTATGAATTGAAATTACTAAACATTGAAATTACTGCAGTACTATTTCATATTAAGAAATTAAAAATCCAGTCAATGACAATATCAAATGACTGAAAAATATCAAGATGTATATTTTTATATTATTTTATTATTTCAGAAGGAAATTGCTTTCCTTTAATTTCAAATTGAAAAAGTTAAGATTAGAAACACAGCCAAAATTCCTTACCTTGTTGCCGCCTATAGATTACAAACCAGTGTTTTTTAATTTATGGTGCAAGGACCAAGAGAAGTCAGTTTCTTGAGCAAAGGAAACAATAACTCTCTTACACTTTTTTCAAAGGAAAAAAAGAAAGAAAAGAAATAGAACTCTCTTACACTTTTTTCAAAGGAAAAAAAGAAAGAAAAGAAATAGAGAGAAACATAAGCCATAGAATGAAAAAAACAATGATCAATTGGTGGGAGATAGGATTTCATTTCTTTACTTTTTTTTTTTTAATTTGAAAGACGAGCTAACTTTTAACCCTAATATATAGCCTATCAATATTATCAATATAATAATAATAATAATAATAATAATAATAATAATAATAATAATAATAAAAAGTTTAGGGAGCAGCAGCCCTAAATCTGCCTTGTAACAAACAAGGCTTAACAAGACTATTATACTTTCAATTATAATAAATCAATATTATACTTTCAATTATAATAAATCAAATACGGATTACTTAAGAAATTAGTTCATAAGAATAAAAGGAATAATCACTTCAAAACACTTCTTTTTGAGAAGTTAAAGAAAGATAAATCCTTTTCTATAACTTTTAGTATTTAATCTAAAATACCATAAATCACTTTAAATGACAAAATTAATGTCATATAACACTAAAAATTCATCATTAAATATCATACATCATCTTGTAGGCTTTGATGTGAAACTTTTTAAAATAATTATGTGTCAAAAGAGTTAGGTTGATTTTTTTTTTTTTTTTTCTTAACTCAGACAAGTTTTGAATCAGTTACTGGGGGTTACTGACTTCCTCTAAAGGGATTTTGCATGTTTATTAAAATGAACGAATTGAAAATGCTGAATGTCTTAATAGTGGTTTGTTCTGTCGCTCCACTGTGAAACTTTAAAATTTAACCATCTTCATTTCTTATTGTGTGGCCTCTCAAAAATTCAAGTCGATCCTTCCAAATGTACATGAATATTGGTTTTTATTGATTTAATTCAATATGTAGTACTTTCTGATACATACATTCAATTTTTTTCTCTCTCTCTTTATTCAAATTTGGACGATGAAGTAGCATATATAGTCCATCACCGTTCCTCAAATGTTATACACGGAAACATTCTTAATTTTATTCAAATAATATAAGCTCTAAATTAGTGTAGTAGTGTCCACCAATTTTAAAGCAATAATAATGCAGGATTATTTCATTGCATACTTGACGAGACCAGGAATGTGTGAATTCGTCATGTAGTCTTTCCAATCAATGCCGCTGGGGTCAAAGTTTAATCCCACAACCTCCAAGTTAAGGTGGCCATTTGTTTCCCTTCGTAAATTCTCTGTGTTTGTATCATCAAAGCTGTAATTGAAATTAACTAACTCAAATTTCATGAACATGAAATATAATCAAAATAAGTAGCTAGGTCATGTATATATAATTTCTAATAATTAGATACCAAGAAGAATTACATACACGGCCCTGAAAAACAAGTATGGTTTGTATAGTTCTATCAGCCGTTTCACCATTCTGATTTTTCTGCAGTTAGTATCATAAAAATCTTGGGAGCACTGGCAAAAAACTTTGTTGACCACATTTAAGACCTTGCAAATACACCAAAATCATGTAAAAGGATTAGTATATTAACATTTCAAGCTAGAGAATGAGATAAAGTATAAGGTTTGTTTAACATCTAACAAACCTTTAGGGGCAAGACATATCGGATCGTCATAGAAATGTTGAATGCAGCAACACTTGTAAACAAAGACAGCTTGGAGATATTTATTGGTTTTCCATTTTTTTGGTAAGGGGTTTTAATGAAATAATTATAGCTGATATTACGAACATCAGAAATTTTGAAAGGATTTCTTAATGAAGAAGAAACATGGAAGATGAAATTCTCAGGAGCTTGATTTGAACGAGCAACAATTGCTGTGATCACACAATTGATCACCAAGTCTGCTGGTATCTGCATATCATCATCATCACCATCATCTAAAGTTTAGTTTCAGTTTATTTTTTTATTTTTATTTTTCTGGTTGTAGCAATAATGGGGACTACGTATATCTATTTATATTTATATGGCATAAACATTCATGTGAAATAAATACAAATTTAAAGGCGATATGGCAAGATTTTTAAAAAAACTGCAATCAAACTAATTCCAAACGTTAATCGTCAAAGTAATGCATGTTACTCGTAAGTATTTGTTAAAGTTAGTTGCTTTGAAAGAACTCAATTAATATTGAAAAAAATTAAAGGAAATTTAAATGCTAATATTTTAGATAATATAAAAAAGGGTCGCTCACTTCCCCCATTACTGCAAGTAAAGATTCTGGCAACAACTCATTATAATTATGCAGTAAGAATATACCATAAAAGGGCGAAAAAATTAAAATATTGTTTTTTAATAAATAATTACAAATCAGTTGTTGTTTCGAACCTATTTACGAATTCATTGCACTCATTCATGTCCAAATTAGGCATGACCCTTCACGTTTAAGCTAGGCTTGACTCCCAAGGCATTCACGCCTAATTTAGGCTTGACTCATCTAGTGTTGACACGTGACACAAATAATTAATAGTTTAACCATAAACTTCATAAGGCTATAACTTTTAACTCGGATATCCAAATCAGGTAATTCTTTTTTTGATTCCACATAATCTTCGAGATCTACGCAATGATATCTCATTTGACATATCTTATATCTCACAAACACAGTTCAAATTTGCAATAATGGTAGTATAAAGATGGCACCAAAGTAGATTAGTCCATCTAAAGTTTGGAAAAGTATGTGATACAAAACAAAGGCTGAGCTAGAATAGTTGGAAGCTTATGAATGGTTTTCAAAAATAAAACTTTTCTTCCTTAGAGATTTAGAATGAATATTTAATTTGTAATTATTTATTAATATAGATTTTCAAATTGGTTTTTGAGTTTAAATCACAAATCAAATCTTTTTGTTTTCCTTATTAATAATAGTTTTTTGATTTTTTTAATTTAAATCACAAACCAAATATTTATTTATTTTTTATATTAAAATTTTAAATTTTGATTTTTTAATTTAAATCATAAATCAAATATTTATTATTTTTTTATATTAAATCACAAACGTAGAACTCTGAGGCTTATGGTTTAAACACTCTTATAATATCATTATGAGGAAGGTTATAGTTACAACCTTTTTTTTACAACCTCTTACAACCATATCTTATCACCGTTGATTTTCGCCAATCAACGGTTATCATTTTCGCAAATTAAACTCATTATTTAATTATTAATTCACAATAAATGATAACCGTTGATTGGCGAAAATCAACGGTGATAAGATATGGTTGTAAGGGGTTGTAAAGAAAAAAGGTTGTATGTATAACCTTCCCCTATCATTATTGCAAATTTGAATTATTTTTGTGAGAGATAAAATATGTCAAATGAGGTGTCATTGCGTAGATCTTGAAAAGTTTTGTGGAATCAAATTTTTTTTACCTGATTTGGATATCTGGGTCAAAAGTTATGGTTTTCCAAAGTTTTACGTTTCGTAAGTTGACTTTTTTGTGCCACGTGCCAACACCAGACAATTGACGCCTAATTTAGGCGTGAATAGTCACGCCTAATTTGGGCGTGAATGAGTGCAAAAGATTTGTAAATAGTTTCGAAACAACTATGTATTCGTAATTATTGATTAAAATAGTAATATTTTAATTTTTTTGCCAACATATAAGGGGAAGATTATATTTACAAACCTTTTGTATACAAATTCTTACAAACTACACTAAGTATGACTGGTCATACTTTGATCAAGAGTGTATGACCGGTCCTACTTAATGTAATTTGTAAAAAAGAATTGTAAACAGATCATTCCCAAACATATAATTATGATAATAATTTTTTTTTTCTATCTCCTCAGATATTATCGGCTGACGTGGCAAAAAAAAAAATACCATTGTAGCTATGTATTACACTACTACCTTTAGTTCATATATAGTTATAGGGTTTTATAAGAGTTATGTCGTAGGAAAAGTGTTTGTGTTATGTTATAGAGATTCGTTTGCGTGCCATAGGTTTTTTTTTTTTTTTTTTTTTGTTGCTACGGGCCCCTCAAAATGTTGTGAGTGTAGGAAATTTTTTCTGATCATGTTAAATTATAGATGATAAACCCATAGTTATAATGAGTTGCTACATAAATCTTTCCCATGAGAAACGATTTTGCCTATTAAAAAAATAAAAACATTTCATTCGGTCCCCCAACGCCAAAATATGTAAGAAGTTTCTAGCATTACGAAAAACTGAAAAGTGGCTTGAGATCTAAAAGAACAAGGTATTAAACTTTTGATGGTTCGTTTATCAAATTGATTAAATTTGTAATAAGTAAAAAGTGTCCGAGAAAAATATAATCAAATCCAAACGTATGTGGAACTTACCGTATCTAAAATTGTCTTGGGATGGCCAAGAAAGCGTGTTATTTTTCCTTGACCGATGCCACATATTATACTGTCAAGAGTTCTGTAACCACAAATTAAAATAATTGTTAACTTTTGATCTCTTGTCAAGAACAGATGTGTAAGAAGATCTTGGAAGTAATATAATAAAAATTCTACAAATTCAACATCTAAGTAGGACTGAAAAATTGAAATAACTTTTCTTTTCTTTTCTTGTTTGTGAAAATTCAATCATAGTCCCAAAAAAAGCATTTGGAACATTTGTGAAGGATGGATACATTGATATTATACCTTAAACCTTCAATCCAACCAGGAAATGGATCCTTGTACGTACTGGTTACTATTGTGGGGCGTATAATGATTAAGGGCACATTATCTTTGTGATGCACCACAAGCATCTCTCCCATTGCTTTTGTGAATACGTATGTGTTAGGCCAACCATACAAATTTGCTCTGCTTTTGCATTAATTCAATCGTATCGTTAAAATAATGTTAGAATAACGGATATCGTACGGAACTGTACAACATAATAAGATTTTGACGAACCTTTCAACTCCATAATCTTTCATTTCATATTTTATTGTATTTTCATCAGCATTCTTTGCTCGGAGTTCATCTATTTTTTTCTCCAACAAATTCATTTCTGTGTGTATGTCTAATTTTGACCCATCTCAAATGATTTCTCTCGAAATATTGCTTCTCCATCCTTAGGCTCTCCGCACACATAAGCTAAAATATTAGAGAAATATAATATAAAATTATTATTTTTACGTTTACCTATGGGCTTTAACTTTTATGCTTTGTGGTATAGATACTTTACCAGTTGATGTGTGGACAAAAACCTCCAATCTATGACAATTCTTTGCGAAGTTTAAGACATGTAAAGCACCCATTGTATTAACACCCATTGAGATGTCAAATCTGCATGTATAATTTTTAACCAAATGATCAAATTTATTTGCACAAGCAAAAGATTTTAATATAATAGCCTCTGATAATCACCTTTCGTCAAATTTTGTAGATGCAGCAAAATTCACAACAACATCTATCTCTTGGAACATCTCTTTTTTAAGATTCTCATCCTTCAGTCCCAAATTCTCGAGAGCAACTGTTAGGGACAATGATCTACAAGATCTACCAGCTGTGGAAGGTAGAAGGGCGAGAATGAAGAGTTGTCCATCTTGGGCAATTGATTATATCCAGTAGTATTACAATGCTTGTTTAGTAATTGTGAGGAACGGTTGAGTCGGTTAGTGGAAGTCCTCCATGTGGGTTTGTTAGCTTACGTGGCATTAGTTGGTTACAACATGTATATAGCACAACTAATAACAGATGTCATTCATTGAAATATACAGAAATATACTTGTTGATTCAGTTACTTGTTTTCTCTCTCCGATACAGTTACAACATTGTATCATTGGTGCTTTCATTGTTGTGGATTCAATAGCTATTGTCTTGCATGCACGAAAGGATGAAGATGCAAGAACTTGCTGATGAGTTTCTGCAATATCGTGAGCAGAATAATCTGAACAATCAAAGGATCGAGCAACTGTTGATCTCCATGGAGGCTAGGTTTCAGGACTTGCAAAGCAGTTTTAGGGAGATTCTACCTCAGATTTCCAAAACTTCTTCTGCAAGTACTAGTTCGACCGATTGTCCTGCACAAAATCGCGTGGTTCAGCATGCAAATTGGAACGCAGATGATCCAAGGCATGTTCTGAAATTTGTGAAACCAGAGATACCTAAATTTGATGGTAAGGAACCGAATTCTTGGATTTTCAAGGCTGAATTGTTTTTCAAGATTCAGCAAGTACCTTCATCGATGAAAGTGGAACTTGCGGGTTTACGAATGGATGGTGTGGCTGCTGATTGGTTCCAATGGATCTTCAATGGTGGTACTGTGAACTCTTGGGAGGAATTTGTGCGTGCAGTTCGTGAACGTTTTGGCCCGTCAATATACAAAGATGTTCGTGGCATTTTAGCCAAACTGCTACAGAAAGGTTCACTAGCGGATTATATGGCAGAATTTCAGAGACTGATGAATCAGGTTTCTAATGTAAGTGATGAATTATTAATGACTTTCTTTGTGGCTGGTTTACAATCGGATATTCAAGGGGCAGTACAGCTTCGTTGGCCAACCTCACTTCATCAAGCTATGCAACTGGCAATAGCTTATGACAGTCATCATGGTGAGTTACGTTCATCATTGTCAAATCAACCGAAGAAATTTTTTTCCAAGCCTTATACAGGGAGCATGGGAGAGAAATCTGTGGATAAACCTCTTGCGTTACCAGATGTTAATAGTTTACCAGTGAAGAAATTGTCTTCTGAAGCGTTGCAAAAGAGGAGGGATTTGGGTTTATGCTACACATGTGATGAGAAATGGCACTCCAAGCATCGTTGCAAAGCAAAAATGCTGCTGTTGATAGTTGATGAGGATGACTCTGAGGTGGACATGGAGGAGGAAATTGTAGGGCAAGCGGAGGATACTCAAGGGAGTAGAGTGGATGCTGCATTGCATTCTCTCTCTGGGAAGATTGATGCCCGTTCGTTAACATTGTTGGCTATGATTGACAATAAGGAGGTGAAAGTATTGGTGGATTCTGGTAGTTCACATTGTTTCATTCGCAGAAAGTTGGCTGAGGAGCTGCATTTGCCAATGATTAAATCCACCAGAATGAGGGTGTTTATGGGTAATGGGGAATTTTTGAGTTATGAGAAGAAATGTCCCCAAGTTAAACTGCGGGTGCAGGGCCATTGTTTTGAGGTTGATCTCTTTGTTGTGGATTTATTTGATTTGCATATTGTCTTGGGTATGAAATGGTTGGTTACCTTGGGCCGAGTTACTCATAACTATGCTGAGCAATCAATGGAGTTTACTTGGAGAAATTCATTGATAGTGTTGGAAGGTTTGCAATCGAATTCTGATCCTAGCAAAGCCATTTCTGCTGAGGGTGGTTTACACTACACAGTAGCTGCATGTAATTCACTTCCAGTTCAGGAGGTGGACCACACTGCTAACAAGGTACTTTCTGATCTTCGATTGTTGCAAGACAAAATTCCGATTTTGGTTTGGAAGACATTGATTAGTTGTCAACATGTCTTTGAGATTCCAAAGTCCTTGCCTCCTTTTCGGGATAGAGCTCATGCTATTCAATTGGTGGATGAATCAAAGCCTGTTAAGGTGAAACCTTACAGGTATCCTTTTCACCACAAAACCGAAATAGAAAGGCAAATTGAGGAACTGTTATCTAATGGGTGGATTCAACAAAGTCATAGTGCCTTCTCTTCTCCAGTATTGTTGGTTAAGAAACATGATAATACATGGAGAATGTGCATTGACTATAGAGCATTGAATTCTATGACAGTTAAAGATGCTTTTCCAATCCCCACCATCGATGAACTATTGGATGAATTGTATGATGCGAAAATATTTAGCAAACTGGATTTGCGTTCGGGGTACCATCAAATAAGGATGAAACCAGATGATATACATAAGACGGCCTTTCGTACTCATGAAGGACATTATGAGTTTAAAGTGATGCCTTTTGGTCTTACCAATGCACCAGCCACATTTCAAGCTGCCATGAATCGAATTTTCAGACCTTATTTGAGGAAATTCATTGTGGTTTTTTTTTGATGATGTGCTGATATATAGTTCATCCTTGGAGGAGCATGTTAATCATTTGGAAACAGCACTTCAGTGTTTGTTGCATAATTCATTTTATGTCAAACTTAGCAAGTGTGAGTTTAGTGTGAATGAAATCTCTTACTTGGGTCATGTGGTGACAGCTAGTGGAGTTAAGGCAGATCCCAAAAAGATTGAGGCCATGGTTGATTGGCCAACTCCTACATCCATCAAACAACTAAGAGCCTTCCTTGGTCTCACAGGGTATTACAGAAGGTTTGTCAAAGGTTATGCAACCATTGCTCATCCCTTAACCGAGTTGTTGAAGCAGGACAAAATGTTTTGGTGTGAGAAAGCTGCGGCTGCATTCACAGCATTAAAAGGGGCTATGGCCTCTACCCCCATTTTGCAATTGCCTGATTTTTCTTCCCCTTTTGTGGTGGAGTCTGATGCCTCAAATATCGGTATAGGTGCTGTGTTGCTGCAAGGTGGGAAGCCACTCTCCTATTTCAGTAAGAAGTTGGGCCTGAGAATGGCAGCTTCATCTGCTTATGTCCGCGAATTATATGCACTCACGGAGGCAATTAAACGTTGGCGTCATTTTTTACTTGGTTCTCATTTTATAATTCGCACTGATCATCAGAGTTTGAAGGAATTGTTACATCAGACAATTCAGACAGCAGAACAACAGAAGTATGTCTACAAGCTGATGGGCTATAGCTTTACAATTGAATATAAGTCTGGCATTTCTAATGTAGTTGCAGATGCTTTGTCTAGACAATTTTCTGATGTGGACCAAGCAGCAATTCATGCCTTATATTCAGCACCTTCGTTGGATTTTTGGGAGTTGATAAAGCAAGAAAACAAGGATGCCAAGGAGCTATTAGATATCCATACAGCTTTGGATAATGGCACACATCGTAATCCTGACATTATAAGAAAGGATGGCATGCTTTTTCACAGTGATCGATGTTTACTTAGTTCTACTTCTTCTCTTCGACCATCCTTGTTATATGAGGCACATTGCACACCTTTGGGTGGTCATGCAGGTATCCAACGCACGTTTTTGCGTTTATCTGCTTCTTTCTCTTGGAAAAATATGAGAACAGATGTTAAACATTACATAAGAGATTGTGTTACATGTCAACAAATTAAGAGCTCCACTCAGTTGCCATACGGGTTATTGCAACCATTGCCCATTCCCAATGCTATGTTTGATGACTTGACATTGGATTTTATAACTGCTCTTCCTCGTTCAAATGGTTATACTACCATTTTGGTTGTAGTTGATCGTTTGTCGAAGTATGGACATTTTGGTGCATTACCATCTTCCTACACAGCTGTCACGGTTGCACAATTTTTCTGTGAAATGGTGGTTAAGCTTCATGGTTTTCCCAAGTCTTTGGTTTCAGACAGAGATGCTATATTCATGAGTAAGTTTTGGCGTCATCTGTTTCAACTCAGTGGCACAAAACTTCATAATAGTTCTTCCTACCATCCTCAAACAGATGGCCAAACGGAGGTTACGAATCGTTATGTTGAGCAATACTTACGGGCTTTCTGTTCTGAGCAGAATCATAGGTGGTCTCAATTCCTTTGTTGGGCAGAATTGCATTACAATACTTCGGTTCACTCTTCTATAAACATGTCTCCCTTTCAAGCTGTTTATGGAAAGTTACCAACTTTAATTCCTCGATATAAGCAAGGAGAGGTTAACATTGAAGCTGTTGACATGATGCTACAGCAGCGGCAAGCAGTGGTTGATCATCTCAAGGCTAATCTCGTTCGTGCTCAGTCCCGTATGAAACACCAGGCTGATAAGCATAGACAGGATAGGCAGTTTAAGGTGGGGGATCGTGTTTTGGTTCGCTTACAACCATATAGACAAATGTCAGTGGTGAGAAGAGCTAACCATAAGCTTGCCAAGCGTTATTTTGGCCCGTTTACGGTGGAGAAAGTGATTAATGCTGTAGCTTATCAACTGATATTACCCGTTTCATGCATGATCCATCCTGTTTTTCATGTATCACTTTTGAAACCATTTTATGGTACTTCTGAAGTAGGTTTTGCACCGCTTCCGGATGTTAGCAAGGACAACCGGCCAGTGCAACATCCCATAGCTTTACTTGCTTCCCGTCACTTACAAGTTAGAGGTAGATCACGACATCAGTATCTGGTTCAATGGTCTTCTGCAGTTCCAGAAGATGCCACTTGGGAGGATGCTACTATGCTTCGTAGGGTATATCCAACCCTCAACCTTGAGGACAAGGTTGCTGTCGAAGAGCGGGCAGATGTTAGGGACAATGATCTACAAGATCTACCAGCTGTGGAAGGTAGAAGGGCGAGAATGAAGAGTTGTCCATCTTGGGCAATTGATTATGTCCAGTAGTATTACAATGCTTGTTTAGTAATTGTGAGGAACGGTTGAGTCGGTTAGTGGAAGTCCTCCATGTGGGTTTGTTAGCTTACGTGGCATTAGTTGGTTACAACATGTATATAGCACAACTAATAACAGATGTCATTCATTGAAATATACAGAAATATACTTGTTGATTCAGTTACTTGTTTTCTCTCTTCCGATACAGTTACAACACTGTATCAGCAACATCTCCTGCTATGACCACAACCTTCTCTGATATAAAAGATTCAAAATCTTCACCACACTTATCTCGTAGCACTCTAAACAAATCTGTCCGAATGATCTATTATATATGTAACGATTCAAACAATGTGCATATGTCATAAATATTATTATTCATATATAAAAAGCGCTTACATAATTAATCTATAAAACGACATGAAGATTGACGATGTACCTCATTTTGCAAGCGTTGTGCGGCCAACTCAGTGTTTATTGCTCTTATGAGAAGATACAATTTTTGTATCTCTGGCTGGATCCTTAGTACCTTTTCCACAAAAACTGCATGTACAGACGAACAGCGACAAGAGTGATTTTTCAAATTATTTTTTACTTACTTTCTTCATTACGTAATAATATAAATCATTAAAAAGTAAAAAGGTCATCACTCAATCTCTTAAGATTTTGGTCTAAAATGGTTTTTTTACTGTGTAAGAGCTTTAATAATCACAAGGTAACGAGTTTGATCCTCACGTCCCCGCTTATGAAATTAAATAAGTATAAAGTAAATAAAAAAATGGGAATATGTACAATATACAGGCTTCAAGTCCAAATAGTTATTAGGTGAGGGGATATAAAATAATATAAATCATTAACCCAATACCTTTAGGTTTTGTATTGAGATAATTCTCTCTCTCTATATATATATATATATATATATATATATATATATATATATATATATATATATATATATATATATATATATATATATATATATATAATATAAGGGAAAGATCCGTTTATAAAGTTTTTTTACAATTTTACTAAGTATGACCGGTAATAATTGAAGACTCTTAATTGAAGACCAGTCATACTTGGTGTAGTTTGTAAATAAAAAATTATAAATATAACCTTAATATATATATATATATATATATATATATGCTTTAATGTTTTTACAATGAATATAGATAAATTATCTACATTCGCTCCCAAAACGACGTCATTTTGAGTTGAAAATTTAAAAAATTATAATGAAAAGGACTATTATAATCCTGAAATAAATTATGATTAGAAAAATGTCTTCATTTTCGCCTCAAAGAGACGTCGTTTTGGGTTCAATGTAGATAAATTTTCTACAATGACTGTAAAAGCGAACCCATATATATATATATATATATATGGGCTTATGATTTCTCAAGCTGCCGGAGATAATTTTATCTCCGGCTACCAAATCATAACCGTACAAAGATGGATCAATGGTAATAAAGGAAGAGAGAGAAAAAGAGAATCGTAACCAATTAAAGGTGAATCAATTAATATAAGGAAATAAATAAACAAAACGACGTAGTTATTGGGCGGCCAGATATAAACTTATCTCAAGTTGCCGGAGAAATATTTTTTCATATATATATATATATATAGGGGAATGATCGGTTTACAAACTATTTTTATAAATTATACTAAGTATGACCGGTCATACAATCTTAATTGAAGTTGATCGGTCATATTTAGTATAATTTGTAAATAAAAAATTTATAAATATAACCTTATATATATATATATATATATATATATATATATATATATATATATATGGTTTTATAAGAGTTATGTTGTAGGAAAAATGATTGTGTTATGTTATAGAAATTCGTTTTGTGTGCCGTAGTTTTTTTTACTGCAGGCTCCATAAAATATTGTGAGTGTAGAAAAATTTTTGTCATCATGTTAAATTATATATGATAAACCTATATATATATATATATATATATATATATATATATATATATATATATATATATATATATATATATATATACCTTTTGCTAAGAAGCCCGTTGCACCGGTGGCTAAAATGGTCTTTCCCTTGAAAAAGTGTTGTACCATTCCCGAGTCCATTGTGAAGAAGTAAAGTGCTAATTTTGAAGTTATGTGTAACTAAAAGGATGATGATATAGTAATGCTCTAATTTTGAAGTTATGTGTAACAAAAAGGATGATGATATAGTAATGCTCATCCTTGCAAAGTAAGGTTCTTAATTAATTTAGGCATGTACCACCAACTACCACAACTCCCAACATCCACTGCTCCCTATAGTGATGATGTAGTAATGTTCATCACACAGTAGGTACTACTTTACGGTGTATAAAATGGGAGAAATTTTTTTTATCGAAAATGAATAAATTTTGGATGATGGAAATTTTTTTTTGCTGAGTAAGTTACTAAAAGATGTTTGATAGGCCCTAATTTTTCCGGAAATATTGGGTTAATTTTACTGATGTTGTGTGTTAATTTTCCTATAATATGGGAAAAATAATTCTACCCCTTCAATGGTAATCTTCCCCAACTATTTTATATAAAAAAGCAAATGATGGAAAAAAAAAAAATTTCTCAGCCATGTTTTTATTTCAACTCCAACCAAACATACACAAATAATTTTCCCCACCTTATTTTCTTAGGAAATTTTTTTTCACCTCCTACCAAACATCCTTTAAATAGAAAATTTTAGTAACTTAGATGAAAATATGATAAAAGGCTAAAAGCAACTAAATATGGTAAGCATCTGTAAAATTTTTCCTTATTTACGCATATATCAACAACAACCACTGCTCCCTATCCTATGAAGTACCGAAACTTTAAAATCTCTTACGTGTCGTGTCTGACATTTCTCGACACTCCAATACTTATTGTAAAGATTCAAAAAAGGTTCAAATGTTATGTTGCGTTGCATTTTGAGTTCTAACTATTAGATTCGTTAGATTACTATTACTATTTTATTTGGTTTAATGTAAACATTTGAAATATCTTATGTTTCTTTGCAAAATCGATAAGTATTATAAGTTTAACTTCATTTTTTTGTTAAATTATTGAATATTGAATATAATATACACTACATAAATTAAAAATATTATATAATATCAAAATGTGTCTTAATATGCCAAAATTTAATACTTTTTTTTTATAACATTAAGGGGCGAAGCCCCAAGTAAAAACAAAAAACAACTACTAGAAACAAGAAAACAACTACTTAGGGTCTATATCCCTACGAGAGGAAATTCCCTGAAGGTCGTGACCAAATAAATGAGCAAGTTAAAATGGCATAATTCTATGACTCCAGAAACCTGAATGCAAACTTGGCTAACCAATCTACACAGGCATTGCTTCTCTTGGAATATAAGTAAGAGTAACCTTCCAATCCTGATTGATGAGTTCTTGTATCCTAGCCACAATACGAGGCTGACAAGCTGCATTGCGATCAACAAGCAAAGAGAATACTTCAGAAGCATCTCCTTCTAGTTCCACCTTCCTAAAGCCCAGTTGCCAAACCATTTTCAGCCATTTTAATACTTTTTAAAACCAGCATGCCAAGTGTCATGTCATGTCGTATCTCATTCCATGTCGGTGCAACATAGTCCTTATCAACAACCACTGCTCCGTACGGTGATGGATCGATGTACTTTTTGTCGGTGTGGGGCAATGTGTTTTAATACCAAAAAATAAAATAGAGGGGTTTAAAACATGCCTTTTATTATTATTATTATTCTTAGTTTTATATTAATATTCTATACACATACACACACATGTTATATTAGAAAGAAAACTTTAGGCCAAAATAATTTATTTCAATATATTAAGTGAGATTTTTTTTAATATATGAAAATTTAATATAATTTTTACTCTTCAGTTTTTAATTTTATAATATTGTCAACGCAAAATTAATTATATTTTGATATTTTCATCTTACAGATTTAAATAAATTACTTTTATATAATATCAATAATTAACATTTATTGATTATCTTTTACTCAATATAATTTTACAATAACTTGAAAATCAATAATTTATAGTGCTATTCAATGCATCTCAAGATAATCTTATATATGATTATAAGTTATAAAAATAATATGAATTTAAATTCTAACAAAGTTAACATAATTTTATTTCGTAATTTAATTGTTTTATAATATATGAACAATGACTTTTAAATACTAACAGTTGGGTGTTGAACAACTGAATTCAATAACATAAAAACGGGTGAATTAGGTTTTCAATTTTTTTTTCAAAAACCCTCTTTCTTAAAAGTGGCAATTCATTACATCAACCGCTATTATAATATGAATACGACTGTTCGATCCCAGCCACAGACCGATGAGTTTTTGTAGGATCTATATACTCTCGGGTTATCTGTGAGGGAAAATCTTTGAAGGGAAGCATATTATTGTGCACTATAGTAATGGCATTGTCAAGACATGAAGTGTGTGCATAGTAATTGCTAATAGAGAGAGTATAGTGTGCAAAACTGTATGCCTTATCTCTTACTTATGGAGTTTATTTATGGGTATTGAAATTTTGGATCTTTTGTGAATTTTGGGGGTCGAACGCTTAATCCGATAAGGATGTGAGAGGATCGATATTTTCTTGAGGTTCTGTAACACCCCGTTCTAGAACCGATTTGTTAATATTACATATGGCATCAGACAAATTTACAATCACAAATATTCAATTATAATACGTATAAACTTTTTCCTTTTTCGTTAATAAACGTTTCTATTTAAAATCAGTTCTGTAACTAAAACAATTCCCATAACTGCGATCATAACTTAAACTATATGTGGAACACCTAGTGTAAGTTTTATTTAAACCATACGTTGCTACCATAGTGTGCCAAGTAGTCCCCTTAGTCCAACAAGGCTTAAGAACTCATTTTTATTGTTATTCAACATTAAATACCTCCATTTTTTAGTTACTTAAGAAATTTTATACTACTTATCTGGACCTAATCTCCTAATGTGTTATATATTTCTTCGTTAACTATGCGTAGGATCAAATCGCGCTCAGTTCGGAGCACCGTAGCTCAAGCTATGAATTTTCTAAGAAACGAGTGTTGAACCCACTGGGCCCGGCGCGAATAGTGCCACAAAACAACGGATTCCCAGATTTCTGGCACAAACAATGCCAACATGCACGAATAGCGCCGAGAATACACTTTTCCACTGAATCTTGGCGCGGTTAGCGCCACAACGGCTCTAATAGCGCCAAAGTTCTGGAGATTACACCTAACTTTAGTATTTTACCCCTAACTGGAGTTATGCTTATTCGATTGACGCAATCTTGGTCTCATTGGAAAGTTAAGAAAAAGATCTACAACTTCTATCAAGACACAAGGGTCCAAATCTATCATATAGGATATGAAAAATGGGCAACAAGACATGAAATCTTTATTTTTACATGGATTTTCAACCTAAAGGTCTTCTTTCACCTAATTGACGTCATACAACCACTTCAATACATGATTCTTAGTTCTTTCAAGGTGCACATTTATCAAAAGAAGCATCCATGCCCTTACATCATATATACAATAAGCATAATATTACACAATCTTTAAATGTCTTCAATACATAACCATGAGACTTCGCTACAAAACACTATGATCAATTCCTTGATTCCCATCAACAAAATAAACACCAAAGGAAGTGAGTATATGCTAAGTCTACCAAAATAAAGCATAACATACATATAACAAATAGCTTTCAATTACAAATCCTATACGTAGGAACTACTAATGACATGCATAACCAAAATAGTGCAATCACTACAAAAAAACGGTGTTTAGCCACGTTTAAAAACGTGGCTAACGGGCAATAACAATGTGGCTAAATGAAACAACCACACTTCTGATAAATGTGGTTAATCATGGCGTTGCAAGATTTTAGCTACATTTGTTGTTCTATATTGCCACACTCTCTATGAATGTGGTAGCATTTACTTAGCCACGTTTATATTTATTTAACCACGCGAACGACCGTAGCTAAATACTGTAAAAGAAAATTTGATATCTTTATTTAGGCACATCTTAACGGTGGCTAATATACTGTTAAATTTTTTAAAAAAAATAATAGCCAAAAGTGGCTATTTTTTTAATTTGTTGATATTGATCAATTGTGAAACCAGTAAAACCAAACGTCAATTTGAATTTGCATGCACTCAATTTTTTTCTCATAAATAGAAATAAGATCCATAAATTTTACTTTATTATAATATAAATAAATTAAGGGTTTTATAAGAATTATATGGTAAGAAAAATGATTGTGTAATGTTATAGAGATTCATTTTGCGTGCCAGAGTTTTTTTTTTTGTTGCGGGCCCCACAAAATGTTGTGTGTGTAGGAAATTTTTTGTGGTCATGTTAAATGATAGATGATAAACCCATAAATTAACCTTCAAACTAAATCTTCTAAGAACAAGCTGGCTATTTTTAGAAACTTTATAAAAGTCAAAATTAAGATCTTGCCTTATGGATACACCAGAGATAGAAGACAACTTTTCTAAAATCAAACCCAATGAGACTAAACACAGTATAAAAAGTCACCCCAAATAGGCTTATAATAGTAAACTAAAAAATCTATAGCTTTATACACTTTCAAGACTTGTGTAATTTACATACAGGAGCTACCCATCCTAATACCCATCAAAAGGAGCAAGGGAGAAAATAATTACATCGCAGGTTTGAGCAAATGACGGAAGTATTCAGCCTGGATAAAACCCAAAAGCAAAAGTTAATGAGTTCATAACTTGATATCTTCCATGAAGATCATGAGAACAACCGAACGGTTGCAAACTATTAAAAAAAAAAAAACAAAAATCTCAGAGATACGGCTATTTCCTCAATCCTCACCATACCTGGCATTCTCTGAGAGGTTGAAAATATGCTATAATTCTAACTATTATGGTGGAGCTCCCTGCTGTTCCATTATCATGTTTCAATGCCCGAAATCTGGTTTGACTAGCTGCTTGAAATACCATAACTACTTTCCAACCCTTCAAAATAGAAGAACCACAATGTTCCAGCAAACAATTAATGTAAAGTCTGAACAGTCTCGTGCCAGTGGAACAAAATTTGATGAATTGAACAATACACAACTAAGAGGTTAAAACGGGTAATCAAACTAGACTCAGTTAAACAAAAGAGCTTAAAAACAAGAAGTGGTAGTTATCCTTCAACTGATCTGACGAACATAACAAGGAACAGTAATAAAGAAAGTGGATCCCATTGAAGTGAGGCGAGAAAGAGAAGAATGAAACATGATTTAATAGCTCGTGTTCAATGTTAGGTGTAACGTTGTGTTAAGTGAGGAAAAGGAAAGCAATATGCATGCATTATTTCCTTCTTTATTCTTTTAGTTTTATGAATGGACTTTTTGGGTTACGTGAGCTCAACCAAGAAACTCTAACTGGGAATCGAAGAGCATAAACCTCTTACATGTATGAATGGAGTAACTAAGCAAATTCACGTGCAGTTGGATTTTTAAAGGAGATCGGCAATATCGACAGTATGTTCCCTAACAAATAGTGATGTAAATGCTTCTGAACCATAAACCAAATAATCTGCAACAAAAGTAATAATTAGAACATGGAAAATAAATTAAGAGAATTCTTAAACAATACAAGCATGAATGCAGAATTTGAATGGTTTTACTTTCCTCTAGTTGAAATCTTAAAGGTACAACATAACTGAGTGAAGGAAAAGTCTACCTCTGGTCACTTGGTGAGGAAAGTCCAATCCCCGATGCTTCCAATGAACAGAGTGAATACTAAAGCTGGTTGTAGTTCATTAACGAGAATGAACAATATGAAACAACTTTTCTCTTTTTTTTGGTTTTTTGCTGGTATATGATCTGAAAAATAACAAGAATCTGAAAGGAAAAGATAGTAAAGAACGAATAATAAGCTCACATGCAATCTAAGAAGGTGCCTAGTTACAATCTTAATGTAACTTGCAGGAAGATGACAAGCTTCCTCACAATAATCAGTAAAAACATCGTTTTATTTGAGTTTGAAAATTAGAATATCCTATAAGCCTATATATATTATTCAGATTTAAAATTTTACAACCATAGAAAAACAGCAAACTCCTATTTGACACCTATCACACAACAAAATGCCTTAAAGAAGAAAAACGCACCAGAAATGGAGATTCTGACGGCTAGATGCTGAAAATTGAAAAGGTTTTCCTTCAAATTTCAACTTCTATATTAGTTTAATTCTCAATTAAGTATAAAGTTCTGTTGGGTTCATCATCAAGTCATGCACCCCCAAACCCCTGAAACTCCTAATAGTCCACAAAAATCTATATAATATAATGACATTTTGGAACTTACGCCTTGATGAATGCCTCCAACTTCTTTCAACTTAACAAGACTTCCAATTCTTGTAGCCATTTTACTCCCAGTAAGTCCAACTTGGATGAGCATGATTTCACTATTGGAAGAACAAGAAGAGAAGTACAAGAAAACAAAAAAAAATTAGTGTTAATTTTACAAAAAAAAAGAAATAAGAAAAAAAGAATGACAGAAAAGAAACAGAATTACTGTTAAGCCTCAAAATTACTACGCAGCGATCTTATTTTAGGAGTAGATGCTAAATTATGATATTGATAAAATTATAGCTATTTTGTTGAAGTGATCATCAACTCAATTTCTTCTTGTTCCATCAAAATTGATTCAAACCTGGATTCTTTTAAATCCAATCCCGTGGGAATTAATGAATCAGAAACATCACGACATTACTTTGAAGCAGAGGAACATATTTGAAAGCATGGTTGCATCCGGTAAACTTACCTGAGAATATGTTTTACGCTCAGAAGTAACTAAATTTGAATGAGTTCCCAATGTAAATGTCTTGGCATTCGTGGATGCCAGCCACTAAAATTATTAGAGATAAAACATATCAGGAGCAACTTGAACTAAAAAAGGACTTAAAAATCTTCTCTTAAACCAAAACAAATAATTTTGATAGACAATCTAAAGAGTATTGCACCCTTTTGAAGTCTAGTAGATGTAGGTTTGGCTTTGATTAATTTTGGGAGAAAAATAGCTTCTTCTTTTTTCCAAAAGCTCTTCAGTTAGAACCTGATAAATATGCTATTTTGAATAAAAAATAAACTAATCCAAACACAGTCAATCAATGAAATAATGGTGATGTTAAATGTGATTTTCCAATAGTTCCCCATCTTATTGTAGGGAATTTGATGAGAATGGTCCTTCTATATTATTGCTCATGCCTCATGCTATAGAAATCAAACACACAAATTACATATTACCTGATTTTCAATATTAATAGGCTCTGGATGAGAAGCAGTAGGCACATTTAGCTCACCACCTTTTATTTTATTTTAGACCATGTACACTTTATAAATTATTCCATGTTACCTTTAAAAGGACCATCAACAAATCACTTGCCCTTAACTAAATAAAAAATTGGTAAGACATGAGATATACAGTTTTACACAGTACACTAAATTAGAAAAGGACATAATTTAATAAGCTAAAGTGAACCCAATTGCATTACTTTGTGAATCTCATAACTCAATCCTGCAATCTAAAATTTATAAAATTAATAAATAAAAAAACAAAGATGAGAATTTCTGGTAGTGATTTGACAAATTTTTTACAGATGTTCATAAATTGAAAAGAAAAAAAAATGTAATCAAAATCTAATGAGAACCTTAAATCACATACATAATGGCAAAACATATAAAGGGGCATGCATATGCATAAGAGACATTATATGTCCCTAACATTGCTACGGCATGCTAATAACAGCTATGAGCACACCAAAGAACTACAAGCATAAAGTTTTTCCATCCTTGATACTTCCAATTTCCAAAACCTCCAAAGTAAATCAATAAGAATTGTCCTAGACTCGAAGAACATAAAACAAAAATGATGAAAAACAAAAAAGAGATTCTACCATAGGCGGAGAGAGGAACTCGTCCGGTGGTGCCTCCGTGTCGGAATTCAGAATGAGGTTTTTCCGCAGCTCAATTTAGAATGAGTATAATGCATCAAAAGCCATCATTGTGGCAACAAAGATGAAAAGAGAATTGACACCAAACTGATTAGAATAAAATGGGAACAAGTTTAATCTAACCTAGTAAAAAAATGCTTTGGAGCAAATGATGCAGAAAGTTCCATTTATAATAGAAGTGATTGATCTTACCCTAAGGATTGGAATTGGGAAAGAAATAAAGGAATAGGGAATCAAGAACGAAACAGGATAGTTGCCTCATACCGCGAACGAAAAATTCATCTAGGGTTAAGCTCAGAAAGGATGAAGTTATTTTGAGATGAGAAAAATGTCTTTTTAGGATTAAGTGAAAGCAAAATAATTAAGAGTAATTTTGCTACATTTGTAAAATGATGTAGTAAATTGAGGGTATTTTTGTATTTTCACCATCATTCTAATAAATGTGGTAAAACGAATGTCACTGCAGGCCGCTATTTTTGTAGTGAATATCCTCATGTATCAACCTAGTCAAGTATGGCCACTTGCCACCAGAGGCTCCTGCAGCATCTATACCTGAAAAGGGATCCCTACAACATGTGGTGAGATATACGAATACAACTTAGAAAACCAGGGGTCCTTGGAGCATTTGTCCACCCCATAGTTCACTCACAGTATAATAGCAATAATAGTAAATAATGCAGTAAATACATATCCATACAGTGTGTAAAAACATCTCCAAGAGACATCCATCTAGCTCTCATATTGTCCTAAGGATACTCAGATGTAAAATAGTCCTACTGGCCAGAGAATCTAGCAAGTATGATTTACGCATCGTCATGCAACATACAAACATAGGGAAACACCCTCCTATGCCACACCCAAAGCATACACATACGTATAACAAAGCATTAAAATACTTTATTGCATTTACATACACTATCAACAACCACTACCCATTAAGGGCTTGGTGGAACAATAAAGGGATTAACACCCAAGGTCCAAAGGCTTACCTTGATTGCTTCCAATCTCAACATTTGTTCTTCACCAACTCAAACAATCAAGCTTTATAATCAATACCTACATCAAGGTAATAGAAAATCTGTCAAGACAATCCAATGAATACCAAAATCTTCATCAACCAAACAAACGTATTCACACCACAATAGGCATGAACTTACCAATCCAAGTGAGCTAATCAAGCTCCATGGCTTCCTCCAATGGTTGGTCCTTCAATTTTGCACTACAAGAAAATGTGTATTTTAGGACGATTAAATTACCATTTTGACACAGTTCAATTACCATTATGATGCGGTTCAACAAGCAACATTCGAACACTAACCATTTTGGCAACGGGTGCAAACGTTTCACCATAATCTTCTCCTTCAACCTGTCTATTTCCTGCAATAACTATATTAGCGTTGTTTCGCTCGATCAAACCATTTGTATTATATTTTACTAGGCAAGGCATGCTTTCCTAGAGGAAGGTCTGTGATACGCCATGTATTGGTTTCCTCAAGTGTTGAGACCTTTTTTCTTATTGCATCAATCCACCTAGTATTCGTTATTGCTTCATAAAGTTTTTTTTGGCTCATATCCTACATCAACAGCGGCTAAAAATGCTTGATGTTTAGGAGAAAATTTTCAAAATCAACATAATTGTGTAAAGGGTACCTTATGTGAGTAGCACGACCAAAATTGGTTACAGGTGCAGAGGCATTATGTGTTTTAATTCGACAGGCGTATTGGTTTAAATATTCTGGTTGCTTCCTAGTCCGAGTAGAACGACGCACAAGTGGATCTTCTGCTGGAACAGCAACAAACTCTATAGGTCCTGTAATTGTATCGGGTTCAGCCTCATGTTCTTCCTCAACATTTTCAGCTGGTTACGTGGATGTAGGACTTCCCCTCTCTTCAACAATAGGCAATTCATTTTGAGTATCAGAAACATGATTAGAACCGTGTGAGATAACGACAGGAAGAGTTGACGAGAAAACTTCATCATTAACATGGTTCATTGATGCAAATGGAAATTCATCTTGATGAAAGCTAACATAACGACTCACAAAATGTTCGTGAGTTTCTAGATCCATCATACACTACACTTTTTGATCAACGGGATAGCCAATGAAAATGCAACGACATGAACGAGAACTGGATTTATCATGTGATTTTGGGCTAACTGCTACATAACATAAACTTCCAAAGTCCCTCAAACGTTCAAAATGAGGTGGAATACCATGTAACAACTCATGTGGGGTTCGACCTCCAAGACCCTTAGACAAGGTTCGATTTATAAGATAGATGGTTTTCGAGACACTTTCTTCCCAAAACTCGATCGACAAGTTTTCCTGAAACACAATGCACGAGACACATTAAGTATTTGTCTATGTTTTCGTTCCACCCTTCCATTTTGTTTCGGTGTATGAACACAGGATGTTTGACTTAAAATGCCCAAATCTGTGTATAACTTGCTTAAATTATTATTTTTGAGCTCTCTGCCATTATCAGACCGGATCACCTTAAATATTTTCTAAAATCGAGTCTGAATCATGAGATTAAATTTTGGCAAACTAGAAAAGGTTTCACTTTTATCTGCAAGCATTTACACCCAAATAGCTATACTATAATCATCGACAATTGTCAAAAAGTAACGAATGCCGGAATAAGATGAATCTTTATAAGGACCCCACATGTCACACTGAATAAGATCAAAACATGTTTTACTGTAACTGAAACTCAAAGGAAACATACTACGAACTTGTTGGCTTGATAACAAATATCAAACGTATTATTTTGATTTTCTTTATTCAAACTACTAGAGAAAGGAAGCGGAGAAATAACTTCATGTGATGCGTGTCCCAATCGTCTATGCCATACTTCAGTGGTTTCCCCAGTACGAACAACAGCATCAGATGGTTGTACAGAGTGAAACACATAGACCACTGCTCGGTTGTCACCTAGTCCAATCGTCTGGCTTAGCATATGGTCATGCAATACATAAAGCTTGTCAGAAAAGATCACATTGTTGTTTGTTTCTTTTAATAATTGGGACACTAAAATCAAATTTCTCCGCAACTGTGGCACATATAAAAAATCATGTAAAATAAAAGATGAATCAATAACCACATTCCCATGTTGCTCTACTAGAACTAGGGTACCATTGGGCAAACTTACGGGAAAAGGTAATATAACGCTCATGTCTTGCATCAAATCCTTCGAAACTGTCATGTGTTGTGAAGCTCCACTGTCTACAAGCTATTAAAAATTAACAGACTTACCCTCGAGTTTGTCATTTGATTGAGGTGGATCGACTAAAGCAACCAACTTTGTAACAAGATCAGGGGTAAGCATAGTATAAGCACCAGTTTGCTGAGGTTCTCCCATGGTTTGAACAGCGTGAACCTATTGTGTCTCGCCAGTTGTTTGCACAACTCGAGCCTGTTCTTAGTTGGAACAATCCACTAATGAATGATCCATGCCCCTTCCATAACTTCCTCCTCTGTTAGAAGGATATCCAATGATTGTCCAACATCTAGGAGGATCATGATTAGTCTTCCCACAATGAGGACGCGTGATTCGTTCAAGATCTGCTTGTTGTTGTGGTACCATCCTCTGAATGTTTCCTTCCTGGGAAGTTATATTAGTCTGAAAAACATAGCTAACCGCCTCAACTCTCTCATCCTTCTTTCTTGACATATCTTGATGTGTCTTCTCCTGAACCGCAACTGCATAGGCTTAATTTAAATTGAAAAAGGTTGGGTAGTTGAGAATATAAGTCCTCAATGCACCAAATTGACTATCATCCAACCCCATGAGGAATTGGTAAACCTTTTCCTTTTCAGCGTCATCACTATTATAAATTGCCATGGCACATTTGGCTCCACATGTACAAAAAGGTTAGCTTTTGCTTGCATCTATCTCATCCCAGATAGCCCTCGGAAGTGTGTAGTAGGTGCTGACATTGATTCATTTTGCCTGATATTAGCAAGATTGGCGCAGAGTTGATATAGTCGTGGTATATTCGCAACTGGATATCGCTTTTTCAAGTCTTCCCAAAGTTCCTTTGTCGTGTCGAAATACTATATATAAGGCTGTAATTGTGGATCAATTGTATTGTGGATCCAGCTATACAACCATTCCCGATGATTTCAATTTTGCTACAATGCTTGTCATATCAATAACATGCTCATGCATAGTACGCGAACCATCAAACTTCATGGTGGTCAGTGTACTCATAAGTGTCCTAGCAAGAGACTTATCAGCTGTTTGGGAGCGTTCTTCCACAAGTTTCATCATTTCTATGGCATTTTCAGTTTGTGGAAGAGCAGACTTAATGTTGCTTGCTATGCTCATTTTCATGTACATCATACTTAATCTGTTGGATCTTTCCCAGTTCTTAAAATGATTCCTTCCATCCTCAGTGCTTTCAGGAGTAATAGCACCAGGTTCCTCTTCTCTAAGAGCCAAATCCATATCCATTACCCCAAGGTAAAAATTGATTTGCTCTTTTTATTCAGAGAAGTTCAGCCCATTAAAAACTGCAACAGTTGAGAACATGGAATGTGTGGCAACAGGTACTGCAAGGAATAACATTTAAACATTAATTATTTGAGTCATACATATCACATACTAACATACTTTACAGATTCAAATATACTAACTTCAATGCATATTAATGTTCACCTTTGGGGATCCATTAACATACAACACTAACTATAATGATGATATATAAATTTCACATAATTTGGCAATGATGCATACCCCTATCATAAATATTTGTCATATTTGGATGTCCAAATGCAAGGAAATATGCCAACAATACCAACATCCATGTTCATTTTATAAAACAAATAATCGTCCTTTGGGTTGGTCCCTAACTGTCCTATAATAATGAACTTCAATATACCACAACATGAATAATTATAACATACTATTCATAACATCACATTCATGGTAATTGAAATTAAATTCATAATATTTGAAATTAAAATAACTCTTCAAGATTTGCCCACTTTTGTGACTAACAAATCTATCATAATTTAATTCCAAAACTAAAATATTTCATAAACAATAATAGGATTAAATTTTCACATTTAATTTTAATCCAACTTTGTCAAAATAATATACCAATAAGAACGAACACATTACGTAAACAATATTTATATATATATATATATATGCACAGAACGAACGCAGTACATAAATGTCCATTTGAATACTGAAACCATCACTACAAAAAAAAAATGTTGATTAGCTACATTTAAAAATGTGGCAAACATTGATAAAAAATGTGGCTAACACAATTTACCACATTTTAATTAAATGTGACTAGAAGGGGTGTTGCAATAATTTAGCCACATTATTTTATTCAATTTGCCACATTTTGAATGAGTGTGGTAGCCTTTTTTTAGCCACATTTATTGTTGATTTAGCCACTTTATAAATGTGGTTAAACCGTTTTGTTTGCCACAATAGAAAAATGTGGCTATTTGTGCCTAAAACAATTTTTTAGCCACATTCATGACCATGGCTAAACATACAAAATTTCTTTTTTAAAATTAAAAAATTACGAAATCGATAAATATTACAATAATAAAGAAAAGAATGTTGAAAATAGCTCAAACACGATTTAGTGAACACATTAAAATATGAATCAAACACTAAACATTATATTCTATTATCAGTGAAGAATTTGTACAAGCTATCATATTTTCAATTTATGTAAGCTAATCAAGCTTTCTACCAATATATAGAGAGAGAAAAAATCGCCAAATAAAACTAATAAAAAGTTTACTTATGGGACATTTATACAAAAAATTATCTTCTCAATTCCATAACAAATTATGGTAGTACAAATTTTCCTTATCATCCATTTAGGCCTTGTTCTTCATTGTCATCCTAGTCCTTTGAAATGCCATCTACCAATCACACCTGCACAAATCAATTCCATATTATGTTAATGTACTATTAATTATCTAAAGTCTACACAAACATTTTATTGGTGTTTGTCTAGGCAACTCCATTTACAGACCAAGCAAAACCAAGAAAAATTTATGTCTTTCAAATAATTTGTAACAAGTAAAAGCATGTATGTGCCTATAGCACATAAAAACAGAAATTCTTGGAACAATTACCACTCATTAAACACCAACTATTATAATTAATGATATATCAATATTTTTTTTTGTTACGCTCAATTCTTCCAAATCCTATGAGTAACAAAAAATAATATTAAAAATAAAGCTCCAACTAGTTCCAAAAAATAATAATCAAAGATCAAATCTAGTTAGTGAAGAAAAAAAGATCAAAGAAATGAGTTGATTTACCATTGATTCTGATTTTCACCTTGCGTGTCTAAAGCATTTAAAGTTAAAAAGCAAAAAATAAAATAAAATAAAATCAGATCAACATGGACTAATTGGAATGACTAATGAGAACATAATTATCATGCCAACAATTGTCAATATTTAGCCAAGTCTCTATGGATATCAATTATACCGCTTTTGAATATCCTTATGTTTGGATTCCAATAGAAGTGAGGTAATATGATAAAAGCTAAAATTAGGTGTCACCATTAATTGTAAAAAAGAAAGAAAAAATGCTAATGTTTGGGGTTAAGAGGTCACCTATAATTCTGGTTAATTTTATAGCTCTTGTTATGGAGAACCACTTTAATATCCATTTTTTTGACATAAATGCAATCTATAATCAATCAAATTATTTTTTTCTCATTATTTTTTCCTCCAGTTTAAATGTTGCAGCAACCTTTTCATAAGTCTGCAGAAACAGTTAAAGTTTTATCATGATTGACCTTCATATATAGTCACAAACAGGGGAAACTCATTAAGTTATAACTATTAGCTAAAATAGAAGTCTACGGACCCGAGAACATCCTTATAGGGGCAAGGGCCTTGCAGTGACCACACTTGGAAGACATAACTAAATTTATGAAGAAAATATATTCAAAAAAATTTGAAAAATGAAAAAAATCTCATCATATAATAAGAGATTTTGGAAGATCATCCAATGGTTAATCTATACTTACCATGGTGCATAGAACTCCACTAGAACATCTTTTGTTTCATCCAAGACAACCTCATCAAAGTTATCTGAAGAGAGAAATACCACACTGGATGGGATAGAAGCTAACTTCACATTGGTACCTACGTTAACAAGACATTTGATACAATGACAAATCAACTGAATACTACGCAAACAAATTCAGAAAAATTAAGTTGATAACCCATTATACAGAACATGTTCATTAATGGTTCTGTGTTTAACAGAACATCAATATCTTCCTCAGAGGCTGCATCATCAAACATGTCCATTAAATCCTCAGATTTTCTTAAAGCCAAGTCTGGGTCTTGAATGGGAGATACCCCATTATACAGATAGCTCCATGGTAAGTCTTGCTCAAGGATATTGTCCATAATAGCTACTAGTGATGATTCCTCACTTGGAGGGATATGGGTTTGTTGAACTTGTTGCTACTGTTCCTGTGGAGTGGTCAATCTGTTATTGCTAAGTAATTATGTGTAAAAATTGACGACCCCAAATGTGACAAAATACACCACATCCCCATATGATGAGGCAATAAAAAAATCAGACATGCTTTTGTAAATGTGTGAGATGGACAATATGAGTTTGTGTGTTTTAAAATCTCTAACATAAAAAGTGAAAACAATAAAGAAATTGAATTTTTACCTGAGGGCCAGGAAAGCCACAACAAGGCCACCCAAGGCCAATTGACGTCTTTCTGCAACAAGGTGTATTCCTGCTCAAGACCATACCTAATCACAAATCATACAGCGATTGTTAGTCATTAAAAAAGAAAATTAGTGGCAAATGGTTATTACAGTCAATAATGAAGCAACAATAAGTACCAGGGTTCTTCAGCAACAACATTAGGATGGCTGAATATCTTAGCAGCAGCGTGTCTCTTGTTAGTGGGAATGGGTTCTCCAGCAAGAGTGTAAGCATCACACATAACCTAAAGTAAATTATAATATAAAAAAAACAAAAGAGGGTTGCACCATGAAAACAAGTTCAACTACATAAAATCGGGAAAATCAAGATATATTGAATACAGATGTGAAGTGCTAAACTGTTGAACAAATAAGCAAGTAGGGCAATATCAGAACTTGTTGAACAAATCCCTAAATTAAAATTAATTTTCTTCTCCAAAACTCAATAATGGAGTGGTCAATCTGGATAGTAAAAATTTATATATATCAAACTAGAAAGCACATACACACACACACACACACACACACACACACACACACACACACACACACACACACACACACACACACACATATATATATATATATATATATATATATATTTCTATTATTATTTTTATTTTTATTTTATTCTTTTCAACAATTTTATATCTTTCATGTGGGTTCATCTACCACCGGCCCCAATTAATTTGGGATAAAGGTGATGTTGATGTAAACTAGAAAGCACACGATGAAACAAGTAGGACAACACAAAAAAAAAAGGCATACCAAGCTTCTAAATATAAAACAAGAATAATAGTAATAATAATAAACATACCAAGCTTCTAAAAATAAGCATACCTCAACTGCATGCGTACAAGAATTTGGAAACACATTAGTGAAGATTCAAGTGCTAAATATAAAACAAGTTGGTACTAATCAAGTCTGTCGTTGGTGAAGAGACTGTTTATGACTCTTCCTTCAAACCGTACAATCTTACAGTAATAATAATAATAATAATTCTAATAATAATAACAACAAATAAAAAAAATCACCAACCTCCTATTTAAACAATGAAGGTCGGTATATATATATATATATATATATATATATATATATAAATCAAACATAACCTGCTAGTGGCTTTCATAGATCTAACCTGGTGAACAATTTTCATCAAGTTTAATTTAGATTAAGTTACAAAAAAACCTTTAACATTTGTGATACCTTGATTCTTTGTGCAGTACCTATTTCCAATAATTTTGATCTTCTGCCTAGGTGATTGAGAGTGCTCTTGCGTACAACATGAAACAGTTCCCATTTGTCTTCTTTTCTAGCCAATCTTTCTGCATATAACAATAATCATTAAAATTTGCTCAATTTATAAACTCTTAAATGCAAAAAATATACAACAAATAAAGAAAAAAGTTTCTAACTGGGCTTGTGATCAAATCCAAACCTGAGACATTCTTCCATATGCACTACCATATTGTTATTTATGCATTACAGTGAATGCAAATGTATACTAACTTCTTAATGTATACCTTTCAGTTCCCATGTTAATAAAAAAGGATTTCAAAAAATTGAAACTGAATGATAATGAACTTACCTTGGTTTTATTGTCTAAGAACACTCCAACATATAGTTGATCACAGAGCTTTTCCATGGAAGATTTAAATTATATCACATGTGCATATCACCGAGCAGGTGGAATGCAAATTTGATAGCAGCTCAAAACCAAATATAGCACATAGATTGATGAACCGTAGTAGCTGGGCTCCGTTGTCTCATTCTAATAATGTGGTGATAAAATCCATTAGTCCTTTTTAACTAAAAGGGAAATAAACAATGTTAAGCTACAGTTATTAGCTATATGCACTAGATGGTGTCAATTAGATATAGCAATGACATAAAAACGCATCATCTTGGATTATTTTTGTAAGAGCAGTAATACTCTTTATTATGACAATCCAAGAAAAAAAAATAACGGCCCGGGGCAAACCTGAGGAACAACATCAGATGAATCATTAGAGCTTCTTCTCTCTTGAAAAAGAACTCTTCTTATATGCGGGAATTCTGCAAACTTAATAAGATAATTTATAAATTCTGCTAGTTCGAATTAAAGTTTACCCAAAATTTCAAAAGTAAAATAAATTAAAACCTTAATAAATAACATTACTTCAGTCAGCCGTGCACTAAACTAACAAAATAGACAAAGAAACAAACCTTAATTATCTCACTCCACAGAGGATTGTTAAATGCCTTCAACTAAGCATCTCTATGAACATGAGCCCCTTTGCATGTTTGCGCAATATAAACGCAATGTAAGTAGCTACTTCAACAATTGATTCATTCTGATGTTTAGTATGAAAAAAAAAAGGAAATAAACTGAATAAGAGTCAAACCCTAAGATAGGAGTGATTGTTTTGATGAAGGAAAAATGGGCAATAGCGATCGATGATCGTATTTATTATATGTAGGAATGAAAAGAAGGCAGTAACAGTGGTACCTTACCTGCACAGAGATTTTGCAAGCGAGAGAGTTGAAAGTTGAATGAATCCTCTTCTCCTATAAAAAAACCCTAGACTTTAGCTGACAAAATTAACAAAACCATTTAAGTTGAAAAAACAGAGGAAGAATTTGAGAAAAAGAGAGAGATGCGCACACAAATTGATAATAAGATCTTCCTGGTGTTCGGTGTGGATGCCGTAAGAATGAAAAATGAGTGAATGCTGAAATTTGAGAAATACATGGATTGGGCTTGTTTGTTACGAGATTGTGGAATTCAGGAAGAGATGGGTCGGTCTTATTTTGCCACATTCTTGATACTGTGTAGTAAAATTGAAAATTTTATAAAATTATGCCACATTTTTTTAAATGTGGTTAAAATATTGTGCTTAAATAGCATTTTTCTTGTAGTGCATGAACGTGCTTTGAAAAACTGAGAAGTAAATTCATGAAACCGAGAAGCAAATTCATCATGATGCTTTGTTAATTGATTTCAAATGCTTTTTATCATTCAATAATCCATTCTTTCCAAAAGAAAATGCCCTTTTCTCGGTTTTCGTGAATCACGTTTAATGCTTTGTCCATAAACATAGAAAGGCAATTAACAAAGTCAAATTTACATGGACACAATTTGCTTCATACAGAGAAAGGCAATTGCTTTTCAACAAAGGACACGAAAATCGAGAATCGCTAATGCTTTTCATGATACTTTATCTCGATTGTAAAAAACTCCACAGAATCGGGTTTTTCAAAAAAAAAATAAAAATTGCTTTATCTCGATTGTAAAAATCGAGTTTCATATTTTTATTTTCAAAATCTTAACTTTTATGAACCAGAAATTCATTCATAATTATTTATGGAAAAATACAAATTCTTAAACACACGCTCTGATACCACATGTAAGTAATTTCATCAATAATTCATGTTCAACAATAAACATTCAAGAACATGACAGAGGATCTTTAGAATTTATAAGTTTCACATAAACATACATTTGTCCATAATTGCGGAAGAACTTTGACGGTGGAATCCTTTCTTAGAGTCTTAAACCTTCATTGTTCTTGTATATACTTTGATAGGGATTGGATACAACTTTATAGGCAAACCCAGATGGAGCGTTATTTTCTGTCAGAGACGCTTATCAGAAAACTAACCATATGACTCTTATATAACTGACCTATCAGCAGTTATGTTTTTAATAACTTCCCTTCATATTCAAATTACCATAATGCCTTTTTTATTAATTAAACCAGCTGACACATAATATCACACATAAGACAAATAGTTTTACTAAGGTTCCTCACGTATGATCAGTCCTTTAACCTTCCCGCAGACATAAGCTGAAATAGAAATACCAACTAGTCACTGACACATAATTGATGCCTGAAATTCAAATAGGTAATGTATAATTATTTTTTTTTGGAAATTATAGGTAATGTATGTTGGGAACTTGGTTCCCTCAAACTCGACTTGGTAGCCTTTTGTGCGGAAGTCAATCAACAAGATCCGGATCTCGGATCTCGGTAGTACCTCGGCCTGAATATCACCAGGTCGGACTGCGCAGCAGAAAAATCAAAACAAATAGGAGAGAGAGAGAAGAACACAACCAGATTTTAACGTGAGAAAACCTTCTCCAATGAAGAAGTAAAAACCCAGGGGACCTAGTCCAGATCAAAAATCGACTATGAAAATAATGGTTACAAAGAATCAAATGCACCAAAGTGGTGGTTAACACAACCTCTCCAACAATGGTGATAATCAAACTACCCTAGAGATGTTTCTCTCAAACTCTCCCTAGAGATCTCTCAAATGCAGAGCATAAAGCTTTGCTCAAACAATCACAAATTTCTCTCAAAATTTTCTCTCTCAATCTAACCTAGCCTCCACCCGCAACTAATGAGAATTTATAGAGGAGGTGGAAATTAGGGTTAGGGGTATTTTAGGAAAACCCTCAAATAGGCTTTAGCATTGAAGGAGGGCCCAACAAATCTCCCCCTTCGACTTCAATGCGTCGGCTTCAGCATCAACCCGGCTCCTTCACAACAGTCTTCAAATTTCCTTGCTGGAACCGGCTTCATCATCATATCGGACCAATTTTAGTCTGTGTGCACCTTGACAAGTTCGAGCTCTCCGCCTTCCACCACATCCCGGATCCAGTGATACCTCACATCAATGTGCTTAGTGCGGGAGGGATAGGTCGAATTCTTCGCAAGATGGATTGCGCTTTGATTGTCACAACCGAGCTCATACTTGTCTTGATCATGACCGAGTTCCATGAGGAACTTCTTCATCCACAGCATCTCTTTGCTTGCCTCATTCGCGGCAATGTACTCAGCCTCATTTGTTGATAGTGCAACTCATTTCTGAAGTCTTGATTGCCCAGAGACAGCTCCTCCGGAAAATATCATAATGTATCCCGTCGTCGACTTCCTCGAGTCAAAATCTCCCCCTAAATCAGAATCTGAGTAGCCTTACAACTCGGCTTTGCCTTCTCCAAATCGGAGGTATAAGTCGGTGGTACCTCGGAGGTACTTGAAGATCCACTTCACCGCTTCCCAGTGCTCTTTGCCAGGGTTTGACAAATACCGGCTTACCATTCCAACAGCATATGCCAAGTCGGGTCTAGTGCAAACCATTGCACACATCAAGCTTCCGGCGGGGGATTGGTACGGGACCTTCAGCATCTCATCTTTGTCTTCATCAGATCTCAGTCATTGCTTCTGGGACAACTTTGTGTCCGGCTAAGGGGGTGCTCACTGTTTTGGCTTTCTCTATGCTGAATCTCTTCAATATCTTCTCAATATACTTTTCTTGAGTCAGCCACATTAGCTTCTTTTGTCTATCTCGGATAATCTTGATTCCGAGTATTTGCTTTGCAGGGACGAGGTCCTTCATTGTGAAGGACGAGCTTAATGCCTTCTTCAGGGCGGTTATCCTCGATTTGTCTTTCCCTACAATAAGCATGTCGTCAACATATAACAACAATATCAGAAAATCTTCGGCTTCATACCTCTTCACAAATATGCAGTGGTCGGCTTCTGTCTTCTCAAACTTGTGATCAGTCATGAATGATTCAAACTTCTTGTACCACTGCCGAGGTGCTTGCTTGAAGCCATAGAGGCTCTTCTTCAAACGACATACCAAGTCTTCTTGGTCTAGAGCTCGGAACCCCTCAGGTTGTTCCATATATATTTCTTCTTGTAAATCTCCGTGAAGAAATGCCGTCTTCACGTCCATTTGGTCTACCTCGAGGTCCATCGAAGCCGTCATGGCTAACACAGTTCGGACCAAGGTCGTTTTCACCACAGGAGAAAAAATCTCTTCAAAGTCTACTCCTTTCTTCTGATTGCAACCTTTCACTATAATTCGACATTTGTATCTCGGCTTCTGCCCGTTCTCTTCATTCTTAATCTTGTACACCCATTTATTTTTCGGAGCTCGTCTTCCTTCAGGAAACTCAGTCAGCTCATAAGTCTGATTCTCGAGGTTCACAGTCTTCAGCTACAACGGTGTATTCATCAGATGGGTATCTTGTAGAGGGTCTTCTTTCTCGAGTTGGATATGTCGGCTGTTCTTCAGCTTGAGAACCCGATTCATGACTCTCATCCCGGATCTCATCTTCAACTCAGGGCTCATCATCAGCATATTATTTATCATCAATTTCTTCATTTTCTTGATTTTCTCCCCCTGCTTCAACTCAGACACGAGGGATGGGTTCTTCATGTCTGACGGTAACCCGGACTTTGGGCTTCGAGATGTTATTAATGGTCTCATCTTCATGAAAGATCACATCTCGGCTTCTCACGATCTTCTTATTGATTGGATCCCAAAGTTGGAACCCGAACTCACATCTCGGCGAACCATGATAGATGCTCTTTTGTCTTCGCATCAAGTTTTGTCCTTTCATCTTTAGGGACATGCACGAAAACTCGGCATCCAAATACCTTCAATTGATTATAGGCCGCTTTCCGACCTGTCCAGACTTCATCTGAAATTTCTCCTTCAAGCGGCCGTAATGGTGAGAGGTTGATCATGTCAACCGCAGTTTTAACGGCTTCTCCCCAGAATGATTTCGGCAATCCGACATTGGATAGCATATTTCAGACCTTCTCGTCAATAGTCTTGTTCATCTTTTCTGCATGTCCATTCAATTGTGGAGTCTTGGGGGCGTCTTCTCAAGCTGGATCCCAGCCGCTCTGCAATATGCATAAAAAAGTCGCAATACTCACCACCATTGTCAGATCGGACCACCTTCAATTTCTTGCCAGTCTCCCTTTCAACCATAGCATGGAACTCTTTAAAGGATTGGAGTACCTGGTCTTTAGATTTCAACAAATAAACCCACACTTTGCGGGAATGGTCATCAATAAAGGAAACAAAATACTGAGCTCCTCCAACAGATCTTTCCGACATAGAGCAAACATCAGTACGGACGAGGTCAAGAATATACCTGCGTCTTCTGGGCTGATCCGGTTTCACGAAAGAACCTGGTGCTGCTTTCCAGCTAGGAAATGCATGCAACTCCCCAACCCTTGGCCTTTCAACCCGGTCAGTAATCCTTTCTTCTGTAGGATCTGGAGCCCTTTCACGCTCATGTAGCCGAGGCGCTTGTGCCATAGCTCCAAGCTCGGTTTATCTCGTACAGAATTGGCTTCTCCGCCATTTACTTTTCCTTGCATCACGTACAAGGAGTCTACCTTCTTACCTCGGGCCACGACCAAGTTTCCCTTGGCCAGCTTCCATCTAACACTACCGGTAGTTCACTAACCCGACATTGTTAAGTTTGCCTACCGAGATTAGGTTCAGTCGAATGTCAGGAACATGCCTTACATCTTTCAATACAAGTCGGCATCTGACATCCATGGTCAGAGTTACATCACCGACACCAACAATTTTGCTGGTCATCTGATTTCCCATCTTCACGACTCCAAAATCACCACCTCGGTAAAAGGAGAAAAAACTTTTGTGTGGAGTAACGTGGAAGGAGGCACCGGAGTCAACAATCCAGGTGCAATCATCATACGCAACATTCAAATAATTATCCTCATCAAGGAGGAATATCTCGGCATCAGGATTGGCAGCCACCGCAGTGTTGCTCTTGTCTTCCCTGTTCTTGGGAATAATCTAATCCAACTTTACAGAGCCGTTATTCTCATCATTCTGCAGGGTCCAGCAATCCGGCTTCTTATGACCTGTCTTTCCACAGTAAAAGCACTTCAACTCATATTTCAGCTTTGGCCGACCTCTGGACTTTCCTCTTCTATCACGATCTCGACCCCGGCTTTTGCTTCTACCCCGGGAGTCGGATTTCCCTTTGTTCTCAGCAATGCTGGCCTCATACGTGCTCGAAGTACCTCCTTCTTTTCTCCTAGATTTAATTTTACTATTTCAGAAAAGAATATTGTTAATTTCCCCCACCAAAAAAAGAGAATATTGTTAACATGTATTTTTAGAAGCAAAGTAAACAATAAAAAAAATATTTATTACTTATTTTAATTACTTAAAAAAATTAAATTATATTTTTTATATTTAAACCTTTAACGTATACAAAACACGTTAACATGCAAGATCATGAGTAAAAATACCCATCAATCTAAATATTTTGAGTTTAGACAGAGCACAATGTAACAGCCCGTGTTAACCCGGTTTGTTAACATACTATCGTATTAAGTCACGCTTAATTAAAATGCAGAATAAATTTTTTTTATTCAATTATGACGTCATTAACCTTAGCCAACTAGATTACTTAATCAATTTCATAAAATAATGCCTATATATAAATTGCAAGACAACTAACTGAAATACCTCATATATAAATATAAAGTGAGTATCTAAGTCACAGGAATACAACACATAGCCTGGACCAAAATCCTGATACATTAATACAACTTTAACTAAAAGAAGACATAATCAAGTCTATGTGGCATGGACAATCCCCATGCTCACCAAATCAGGCACAATGCCCAACAATAGTCTCAACAGACAACCCCAACATAAATGGAGCTAAAAGCATAAAGCAGCATGCATAACCAGCATCCAACAATGTCAGCATATAATATCATCAATATCTAACTCAGCTCCGGCCTCCTACCGCCTGAGGCCTCAACATTAACTGAACCTGAAATAAGCGTCCCCAAACGTGGGGTGAGATCTATAAACAAGAAATCTCAGTAAGACAAGGGGTCCTCAAGGATCTTCCACCCCAAGCTCACTTACATGTGCAATATAAGTTCTAAAAGCAGTATTTCCAATATTAGTTCCAAAACTATGCAGTGCAACAAATATTCATGCTATGTGTGTTTATACTATACATCTTGAGCTTTCCAACGATATACTTTATGTCTCAATCGGAATTGTATAACTCCGGTTATGTTTTATGCAAGGTGACTGCTGCAAACGGAATTTCCAGTAACCAAAACGTGACTTAAAATTGACACTGCGATCAAAAAAATGATCCAATGGCTACTAAATTTTGCAGAGTTGTAGCATTATGTGTTAGCTTCACATAGGTCCAAACCTCACTCAATTTGGAGCCCTGTAGCTCGAGATATCGAAATTTTGCTAAACTAAGTCGTTGCTGTCACATTTGCACTAGGTAATCGATTACCATACATGGGGTAATCAATTATCTTTCATGGTAATCGATTATCACTCAAAGGTAATCGATTACCACCTGTGTAGAAACATGAAAATGCAGATTTTTCTGCATAAACCGAGACCCAAATGCTTCCCCAAGCTCCCAAGTCTGGTTTTTCATCAAAACAGATGTTCAACAACATTTATCATGCATATATTAACCACGTTTAACTTGATTAATCAAAGCTCCCTCTTTTAGTGACTTAATCAAGGCTCTTGGAGCTCTCCAACAAGGCTCAAAGATTCTGAATTTGCAAGAGCACGAAAATACACCACAAGGTTGGACCTTTCTCTTCAAAGATGGCTTATTTCATCACAAAGGTTGCTTCTTGGAGCAAAAAAAGGCAAGACAAACGCTCTTTCAACCAAGTAAATGAACTCAGCCCCCAAACCCAACAAAAACAGTGATACCAACTCAGAAACAAGACCTCAACACAACCCCCAAGGCTTTATCTCACACACACAAGGGGATTTGAAGAAAGAATCAAGAGGAAAGGTAGTCTCATGGCTCTCAAATGAAGGGAAGAAGATGGTGGCTGATGGAGAACACCAACTTCAGCAAAGGTGTCACGTAGAGGCACAAAAATATGGCCTAGGTCTTTGTGCAGGATGTATATAAAGCCCATTTAAGTGAAAACACACAGATATGACATTAATTGCTATGCTTAGAATTTTAATGCGAAACTCAAGATTCTTAACCAAATCGATTTTACAAGAATTATCATATTTTTATTTTATTTTTCGGATTACCTTTCCGGTATGTGCTTTTCCACAGCCAGTATCAGTTCTGGCACCAGTTCTTATTATTTTGACTTGAAACTTATTTTACAAGTCCTACATATTATTCTAGTAATTATCATGCACTCATTATAATTTTCCAGGATAATTCACCTGTACGGATTTATATCGGGTAGCAGAACCGGTATCTACGCTTTTCGCCCGAAAAGCGACTTTCAGGATTATTACTCACTTACTATAATTATTAGAGTCTCATAATAATTATTAGGGTCAATTATGGAATTATTTCCTAATTTTCACATTTATTTAATTAATTACCTTAATTAGCGGTGCAGGTTCTTACATTCATCCCACTTTTTTAAGGATTTTGTCCTCAAAATCAAAAACATACCTGTCTCGAAAGTCGGAATACTGCCGGAGAAGCTCGTCCTCTCGCTCCCAAGTACACTCCTCGGGAGTTCGTCCAGTCCATTGCATTTTGACCATAGGAATGGTCTTGTTCCTCAGCTGCTTCTCGCCACGATCGAGAATCTTGAGTGGTCCGACGGGAGTCTTTAGGTTCTCCCGAACCTCCACATCATCCGACTGTACCACGTGCGAATGATCCGCTACTTACTTGCGAAGCTGAGACACGTATAACACGTCGTGAGTGTTGGCCATATTCGGAGATAAGGCAAACCGGTAGGCAATAGGTCCTACTCTATCACATAACTGGTATGGCCCGATGAATCGCGGCTCAGCTTCCTTACTCTGGGTGCCCGGACCACACCGGTGATAGTGAAAGTTTCACAAACACGTGCTAACCCTTACTGTACTCCAATGGACGATGCTTGACATCGTAGTAACTCTTCTGGCGATTCTGCGCCTACTTCATCTTCTCCCTGATCATCTGGATCTGCTGGGTAGTATCTTGGACAAAATCCAAGCCAAAAATCTCCTTGTCTCCAACCTCAGACCAGCAGGTAGGAGTCCGACACCTCCTACCTTACAGTGCTTCGTAGGGCGCCATGCCCAAGCTAGCATGAAAGCTGTTGTTGTATGAAAATTCATCAATGGAAGGTACCTATCCCATGTCGAGCCCTACTCCAATGTGCAAGCCCGCAACATGTCCTCCAAGGTTTGGATAGTCCGCTCAGTCTATCCATCAGTCTGAGGGTGATAGGCTGTCCTCAGTAGTAACTGAATCTCCAAAATCTCTATGTAGCGCCTCCCTGAACTGAGATGTAAACTTCGGTCCCTATCGCTTATGATACTCTCGGGCGCCCCGTGAAGCCTCACGATCTCACGAACAACAGTTTGGCCAACTACTTTGACGAGAAGCTCACCTTTACCAGAAGATAGTGGGCAGACTTTGACAATCTGACCAAACTGACCCACATTGAGTCAAGACTAGCCTGAGACTTTGGCAAAACCCACCACGAAGTTCGTGGAATACTTTCCCACTTCCACTGCGGTACCTCAAGAGGTCGAAACTTACCAACGGCTCCTGGTGTTCAATCCTCACCATCTGGCATAACGACAAAGGACACGCATCAACAATGCCCTTCCTTATTCCAAGACACACCGTCCTGGTTCTTCTCCAACAACTCGTTCTCGATTCTCAAAGTCTCGATCTCGAGAAGTGCACCCCCAAGCCTTGACATAAAGAGGTCATCCGATTCTCTAGGATCATCACTCACTCCCTCAAAAGAGGTGATCTACCCCACAAACTCTAATTCACACAATACTCGAGTGAGTTTGGTCCTATTCCATGACTCTAACCTCAACAAGGCTTACACTTTAAAAAAACATTCTCAAAATAAATTCATATTCATTTCTCAGTACGAAATTTAATCATGTTCATTTCATAGTACTAAATCCTAATCATGTTCATTTAACTAGCACAATTCAGTTAACATATTCATTAAAATAACTGCGTACCTCAGTTCGCGTACACCAGCAAAATCTTCAATTTTAATAACATAATGAACCAAGAATTCTATGTAATGATAAATGTAACGATATACCTCAATCTCCATGGTATATGCAAAATTGAGAGTTAGTCAAAAGTGAAATAACATTGATATATTACCACAGTTCGTACTCATTTCATGCTTAACACTATCCCTGGTGTTAACATGCCAAGTACTCATGACACAGACCAATAATCAACATAAAATCCTATAGTCATGGAGACCACTCAACTCACAAGCTACTTGTACATGTACAACCTCGCATATACAAGGACACGCGTGGCCTTGCCACAAATTCCAAGTGTTCCACACTCAGTTTCCCTGAAGTGAGGCTCTCATTCTCAATAGAGCACCATCACGATTTAGTAATGGCGTAAGGCATCTTACCTTAAAACAAATGATCGGTGCTTCCCATAGAGACACGCTCGGTCGGATGAAGCCTTGCGCCGAAAGACTCTCAACAAACTTCTTTAGCTCAAACAACTCTGGTGGTGACATCCAATATGGAGCTAATGAAATAGGCCCCACACCAGGCAACAGATCTATGGAGAACTCTATCTCCATCTGTGGCGGAAACTCAGGAATCTCATCAGGGAACACCTCGAGGAATTCTCTCACCACAGGAATGCCAGTGGTATCCTCCTGTGTCCCACTCACCAAACCTCCCAACATGAAATAACCATATACCCCTTCCCTCAAGGCTCTCCTAGCCTGCAGCAACGAAATGTAAGGCGAGGAACTAGTTGTGGAATCACACGGAGACATCACCACTCGCTTGGCACAACAATCAATCATCACACAATTCCAGGACAACCAATCCATGCCCAGAATAATCTCTAAGTTGGCCATCGGCAATCCTATCAGATCTACTGAGAAAACATGGTCATCCCACTGAAACGCTACATCGGGATGAAAAGTGGTAGAATCACACTTTTCTCCGGTGGCGGTGGTCACCCGCATCGGTGGAGAAAGCACAGCATTGGGCAACTCAAGCCCCACAGCAATAGGGGTAGCAACAAATGAATGTGTTGCCTCAAAATCAAATAATACATCAGAACCACCAATGGTAACAGTACCTCTGACCAGGTTCGGAGCTCTGTCCGACTGCTGACGATCGAGGGTGTACACACGCCCAATAGTAGGTGGCACTGCTGGTGCCCCTGTAGGAACCATCTGCAGGGGAACTGCCTGCACTGCAGCAGCTCTCGCCGTCGGGCAATCTCTCGAGTAGTGGCCCTCCTTGCCACACTGGAAGCATATCAACTGGCCTGTAGCACACGGCCCAAAATGTGACTTCCCGCATCCCGAGCATCTGGGAGCAGGAGGTCTCGCTGTACTCCCCTGAGCAGAAGTCCTTTTAAACTGATTTGGCGCTTGCTTAGCCGCCAACTATTTCCCCTTGCCCTTGTTCCCAAACTTCCTGTCTCTCCAGGAAGTGGAACCACCAGTACCCTGTGGCACCTCAATCTTGGCCTTCTTGGCCTGACTCACTCTGCAGAAATCCTTAATATCCCGACACTGCTGTACCAAGGTCCCGAAGTCTCTCGAAGCAGAACCAGCAAGATGACCAGCAATGTCCTCATTAAGTCCCCTACGAAACTTAGTAGCAAAGAAAATGGGAGTCGGCCTCGTCATCCAGAAATGAGCAAACTTGACTAGCTCATTAAATTTGGTCAAGTACTCATCCACAGACAACGAGCCCTGAACCAATCTGTCAAACTCTCCCTGCTTTCTCTCCTGAGCATCATAAGGAAAGTACCGACCCAAAAAGTAGTCCTCAAAGAACGGCCATGTCATCACGTGTCCCTGCATCTCGAACACCTGGGAGGTGTTCGTCCACCACTCGTGGAAATCGCCCTCCAGCATGTATGTGGCGAACATCAGCTTTTGCGGCTCTATACACTGCATCACCCTGAATATCTTGTCCAGGGCCTGGAGCCATCTAGCAACAGCAATGGGGTTGTAGGACCCATCAAACGTAGGTGGCTTATTCTTGCGGAAAGCATTCAGTCGGCGGTCGATCTCATCTCGATCCTCTGCAAAAATGGGAAAGGCCTGCATAGCCCCCGTCAAGTGGCTACCCTCACCCATCTGACTCTGGGTGTCCTCCTGTTGACTAGGTGGAGGTGGAGGCGGTGGATGCGGTGGAGGTGGTGCAGGACACTGGCCCGCAGCAGGACCAGCCCTCAACTCCTCCAACATGAACCTCATCATAGTCATGTTGGTCATCCGGTTCTCCTCCAGAACCTCAGCGATGGCTCTTCTGTTCGTCTCTCTAATGGCGTCCAGCATCGCCTGATTTGCCAACCTCCTGGTCGGCTAGTCGGGCTGCCTGCATCTCAGCTAATGCAGCCAGGATAGGATCCAGTTGATCCTCACTCGTACTCTGGTTCCTCCTTGGTTGCACCATGACTCTGCACAAGTTACACAAAGAATGAGTTGATCATGCCCACGCCATGTGGTCACATATGCATTATCATAATACACACCAATCAGAGAGAACACAAAATAGACCCGCAAAGAAACATCCTAAGTTATTCCAATACATACAGGCTTTTCCGCTAGAAAGTGCTCTGATACCATAAAATGTAACAGCCCGTGTTAACCCGGTTTGTTAACATACTATCGTATTAAGCCACGCTTAATTAAAATGCGGAATAACTTTTTTTATTCAATTATGACGTCATTAACCTTAGCCAACTTGATTACTTAATCAATTTCATAAAATAATGCCTGTATATAAATTGCAAGACAACTAACTGAAATACCTCATATATAAATATAAAGTGAGTATCTAAGTCACAGGAATACAACACATAGCCTGGACCAAAATCCTGATACATTAATACAACTTTAACTAAAAGAAGACATAATCAAGTCTATGTGGCATGGACAATCCCCATGCTCACCAAATAAGGCACAATGCCCAACAATAGTCTCAACAGACAACCCCAACATAAATGGAGCTAAAAGCATAAAGCAGCATGCATAACCAGCATCCAACAATGTCAGCATATAATATCATCAATATCTAACTCAGCTCTGGCCTCCTACAGCCTGAGGCCTCAACATTACTTGAACCTGAAATAAGCTTCCACAAACGTGGGGTAAGATCTCTAAACAAGAAATCTCAGTAAGACAAGGGGTCCTCAAGGATCTTCCACCCCAAGCTCACTTACATGTGCAATATAAGTTCTAAAAGCAGTATTTCCAATATTAGTTCCAAAACTATGCAGTGCAACAAATATTCGTGCTATGTGTGTTTATACTATACATCTTGAGGTTTCCAACGGTATACTTTATGTCTCAATCGGAGTTGTATAACTCCGGTTATGTTTTACGCAAGGTGACTGCTGCAAACAGAATTTCCAATAACCAAAACGCGACTTAAAATTGACACTGCAATCAAACAAATGATTCAATGGCTACTAAATTTTACAGAGTTGTAGCCCTATGTGTTAGCTTCACATAGGTCCAAACCTCACTCAATTTGGAGCCCTGTAGCTCGAGATATCGAATTTTACTAAACTAAGTCGTTGCTGTCACATTTGCACTAGGTAATCGATTACCATACATGGGGTAATCAATTACCCTTCATTGTAATCGATTACCACTCAAAGGTAATCGATTACCACCTGTGTAGAAACATGAAAATGCAGATTTTTCTGCATAAACCGAGACCCAAATGCTTCCCCAAGCTCCCAAGTCTGGTTTTTCATCAAAACAGATGTTCAACAACATTTATCATGCATATATTAACCACTTTTAACTTGATTAATCAAAGCTCCCTCTTTTAGTGACTTAAACAAGCTAAAATCGAGTATTTTCAAGAAAGTGATCATGGTATACCTATGGGGGTCCAAACTCAGCAAAAAGAAGGCTCTTGGAGCTCTCCAACAAGGCTCAAAGATTCTGACTTTGCAAGAGCACGAAAATACACCACAAGGTTGGACCTTTCTCTTCAAAGATGGCTCATTTCATCACATAGGTTGCTTCTTGGAGCAAAACAAGGCAAGACAAAGGCTCTCTCAACCAAGTAAATGAACTCAGCCCCCAAACCCAACAAAAACAGTGACACCAACTCAGAAACAAGACCTCAACACAACCCCCAAGGGTTTATCTCACACACACAAGGGGATTTGAAGAAAGAATCAAGAGGAAAGGTAGTCTCATGGCTCCCAAATGAAGGGAAGAATATGGTGGCTGATGGAGAACACTAACTTCAGCAAAGGTGTCACGTAGAGGCACAAAAATATGGCCTAGGTCTTTGTGCAAGATGTATATAAAGCCCACTTAAGTGAAAACACACAGATATAACATTAATTGCTACGCTTAGCATTTTAATCCGAAACTCAAGATTCTTAACCTAATCAATTTTAAAAGAATTATCATATTTTTATTTTATTTTTCGGAGCACCTTTCCGGTATGCGCTTTTCCATAACCAGTATCAGTTCTGGCACCAGTTCTTATTATTTTGACTTGAAACTTGTTTTACAAGTCCTACATATTATTCTAGTAATTATCATGCACTCATTATAATTTTCCGGGATATTTTACCGGTACGCATTTATACCGGGTAGCAGAACCGGTATCTGCACTTTTCGCCCGAAAAGCGACTTTCAGCATTATTACTCACTTATTATAATTATTAGAGTCTCATAATAATTATTAGGGTTAATTATGAAATTATTTCCTAATTTTCACATTTATTTAATTAATTACCGTAATTAGCGGTACGGTTCTTATACACAAAGTATCCAATTATTGAAAAATCGTGGTTTTGGATACACTAGATTAACAAACCATGAAGAAAAGCTGCAACATAAGAAACATCACATGTCTACCAAAACTCCATTGAACAATATAATCATTACAGGAAAATTCCATGCATCTAGAATATCCTAAACGAAGAGTCACAGACTCACAAGTGCTAGTTAATACAACATAGCTTACCCTAAATTAAAAAAAAAAAAAAAAATCAACTGAAGTGTTGTCTGCACAACTTCACTTCCACTTTTTTTATTTTACATATATAGTTTATGTGATTTATTATTTTATATTACATAAGATAGAATTTATCTCATACACACACAAATTTAAAATGGATTCCATTTTCTTTTCTCTCCCTAGAAGTGAATTCCACCTATACAAATAAGTCCGTAGAAGATAAGTATTATTTATTGAGTGAAGATATTCTAACTATTAAAAATTCTTACTACTAATTTACTACCCATCACATCACTATTGGATCAAAGAGAGAGAATGTTAAAAAGTTTTAGAAGAGAGAGAAAATGTTAATTTAATGATGATTAAATAGGTAGTAAATTGGTAGTGAAATTTTTTGATAGTGAGAATATCCCCATCTTATTTATTATCATAGTTTATCCCCGTCGAAAACAACATATTTCGAAAACAACATACTTTTCCACGGCTTCTCGTATTATTACAGCTCACTTCACCGCGTACTTTACGAGTCCAGGAAGGTGCGTGTTCAACACGTAGTCGATCCAATTAATATTCCTTGGGTCAAAGTTAAATCTTCCATGGGCCTCACCAGCTACCTGTTTTGATGCCATCCGTAATTTTTCTGCATTCTCGTCATCAAAGCTGTTTCCACAAATTAAGATCAACCAATCAATCCTATGTATAACTTTAAGGGCTCTTTCCAGCCTAACAAGAAAGATAAGATGAGATAATTTATCATATCCTATTTTTATATTTTTTTTGATGGGTCAATAGGATATGATTAGCTTATCCTATTATCTTATTCTATTCTATCCAATACATGATTTATTATCCTATGGGGAGAGCTGGGTTAGGATTCAATAAGATAGGATCTATATCAATATTGGATACCCAATATATCCTCACGCTACTCAATATATTGCCACACTACCCAATATATTTATATTTATTGCATTATATTTTCTTTTTCTTTTTCTTTTTCTTTTCTTCTTCTATATAATCTTATCACATTACTAATGAGGTGTTCATCAAACACAGAACACGATATGAACTTATCAGTCCCATATCATATCCTATCCTTATTAGTCTCATATCATATCTTACTCTTATCCTATCTTGTCCACCAAACGAGCCCTAAGCGGTTTCAGGAATTTAAGATATTGTTAAACCATACAACTTCACTATGTAATGTAAATGTAAATCAAGTGAGGGTCTTTTCATGTTGTTTCAATGATCCTTAAATAATTAAGGGATTCTCATGTTGTGACTCAACTAGTAGTGGGTCCCACATTTATTAAAAAAGAAAAAGAAAAGAAAAGTTTTACACGCAAATCGAAGGATCACAACATGATAATTGAATTCTCATGCAACATGAGAAAATGTTTTCCCAATAATTAAACACTAAATTTAAGAGATGTCTTTTTCACCACTTTCCTAAACTCCAATAATATAAGTTAACTTTTTTTTTTTTTATTTTAATTCTACACATGCTACGTAATTAACACATACGAACAACATTAAAAATAGTGGTACATAAAAGTTTACTTGTAAAATCCAACCGAAAAAATTAAGAGAATAAATCTAAAAAAATTATTGAAAAAATTTGAAAAAACTTTTGTAAAATAGAGGTAGGATATTCATACTACCAAATTTTTCTACTACCACTCTAATCATCATTGGATTCAAAAGTTATTTTTCTTTTCTCTCTCTTCATTCGACTTTTCCTCTAATCCAATGGTGAATAGTGTGGTAGTGAAGTGATAGTAAGAGAATTTGGTAGTATGAATATCCTACCCCTGTAAAATATCTCGCAGAAAAAATAAATTTATTATTATCTTCTCTGTTTTTTTTTCTTCTGATTATCTTATTATAGATATTCTCTAATTTGAGTTTTGTCTAAATCTTTATATATATATATATATATATATATATATATATATATATATATATATATATATATATATATATATATAACTTGACAAAACATCCCTTTATATAGACAAGTTTTGGCTTTTAATTAAATTCAAATATGAAAGTAAGCAACCTATCATAATCCAATGGATTTCCAATGCGAAATCAAGTAATTTACCATAATCTAAGATACATGTATGGTGGAAAACAAGTAAACATATCAACAACCGGAAGAGAGGCTTGTACTTACATGCCTTCAAAGAGGAGATAAGGTTTATAAAATCCTACTATTTTCATCAATGCTTTGATTTTTCGTTGACTTTCATTATAAGCATCCCCGTAACATTTGCAAAATACCTTGTTCACCACATTTAATCCCTTCAAAGCAGAGCAAGCAAAAGAAAATAATGAAAGATTAATTAGATGGGTAGCAAGAGGGAAAAATAACAAAAATAAATTGTGATTATAGTTTTAGCTCATTACACCATGCCAAATATATTTACTATTGTTATGATTATTTTGCTAGCATCTAATTATTCAATTTACGAAGAAACTGAGGTTCAAACCATTAGAGGTAGCACATATCGAATCTTGATGTATCTGTTGAAGGAATTCAAGCTTGAGATCCAAGTGATTTTCTTGGGGACAGTCACAGGTTTTCCATATTTGTTAACCAAAGGATTTTTTGTAAAATATTGATGGGCTATATCCTCAAGATCGGAAATTCTGAAAGGGTTTCTCAATGAAGAACCAATATGGTATATCAGAGTCTTAGAATGTCTCTTTGAATGAGCCACCAATGCTATGATCATAGAATTTATCACCATGTCCGCGGGTATCTGAAAGCATAATAATCATTTCAATTTCTTTGGTTGTAAATGTAAAATAAGTATATCTATGTGTGAAACAAAAATGGAAAAAAGAAAAAGAAAATGCTGAAATATAAATTATGGGTAACTTGCCGCATCTAAAATTGTCTTGGGGTGACCAAGAAAACTTCTTAGTGTTCCTTTACCATACTTGACAAACACAACGTCAAGAGTTCTGCAATTACATAATTAAATTATTTAATTACCCAAACAAACACACACACACACACAATATGTGTTAAGTGATTCTTCAAAGCATATACCTCACACCTTCAATCCAACCAGGAAATGGTTCAGAGTGAGTGCTGATTACAATAGTGGGGCGTGTGATGATCAATGGTACATCATCTTTCATATTCAATAAAACCATCTCTCCCATTGCTTTTGTAAATACATAGGTATTTGGAAATCCATGTAAATTTGCCCTAGAAATTCATTATTTGCAAACACAAACTCAAAATTAGGGGAGCTCATTAATTTTCAAAGGGTAACATAGATTCCACAAAATACCTTATCATTCCAAAGTTTGTCATCTCTGATTTTATTGTTTGTTCACTAGCATTTTGTAATCGGAGTTCATTCAATTTTTCCTCAATTAACTGCTTTTCAAAGTTGATATCTAATCTTGAGGACCCGTTTAGCGTGTGGCCTATATGCAAAGGTTCCTCACGTATAAGTCCTTTAGCCTCCCCGCATACATAGGCTGAAAGAGAAACTCCAACTGGTCAGTAATGCATTAATGATGCATGGGAATTTATTTAGGTAATTAAATAAGATATACATAAATTCCAATTAAAATTTGACTTCATAAATCTGGACATAAATAGCTTATGTAAAATTATTCAGCATACTTAAGTAAGAACAAAATCGATTGAATTTTCTTTTAGCTTAGCATCACCAAAGTTTAAATTAATGAATTAATTTCAAGTTTTGTTACTCGTCAATTATTTGTGCTAAAATCTGCTCACTGATCTTTCTTTTCTTTTCTTTTTTTGAATATACCCGACCCTAATTATTTCTTTGACATAAGTTGCCCAGTGTATCCTTATGATACTAATATAGAGTTGAGACTTATTCACATTTAAAGTTCTTTATCCCTCCTAAAATATATTTGGTGGAATCGAACTCAGGTTCTCTCTCTCATTGTTGTAAAAAATTAGTGTAAAAACGTAAAAACTTACATTTTTATTAGAGTGGTGTATGTTAAAACGCAAGTAAAAATGATCATTGGTAAAAATGCCGCGTAAAAACGTAAAAAGGTAAAAACTTATGTTTTTACCATTTTGACCGTTTTTACTTAAAACAAAAAAAATTAAAAATAAAAGATTTACAAAAATAAAAATTAAAAAAAAAAACTCAATTTTCATTTTTCTCAAATGATATGCACAGTGTCTTGATATCTCTTTTTGTTTGGATATATGTCTTTTATAAGTATATCTTATAAAATTGCAATTCTATTATAAGTTATGCTATGAGAATCGTTTTGTGATTTTGGATCATTGTGTGCATTGAAAGAAGTGGAATTATATCCTGATGAGTAAAGATCCAAAATCTACAGAATGTATGAAATAGTTAGACCAGATTGATTATCCATTACTTATTAGTTATCACTGTTTATAGTTTTGATACTTGGTTATCAAAAATAATTTTCTTTTTAGATAGATAAGTTGTTCAACACACATGTTCATTATGTGATACTTTTTTACATGTATATATATATATATATATATATATATATATATATATATATATAATTTTGTATCTTGATCTTAAGTAGTAGAAAGTATAAATTTTACGTTTCGCGTCGTTTTTAGGTTTATATTTCTACCACCCTTTTTCGTTTTTACGTAAAAACTCGAGTTTGATAGGATTGCTCTCCTATATGCTCAATCTCTGTTGCCAACTGAGCTATATTCATTGAGTACAAAACTACCATAAAGAAAACCAGATTACAAAAGAAAATTCAAATAAACGACTATTTAATGTTAGTGTTTTTTTTTTTTTTGTATATAAAGTTATTGCTTTTTAGAATAACAAAAAGAAGAAATTAGGTGGCGGGTGGATGAAGGCAATAAAAATTAAAGTAAAAGGATTTTATAATTCTCATGTTGAAGGAGAATTGAAATCTCATGTTGTAGAGATAAAAAACATGTGTGATCCATGTGTTAGAAAATATCGAAAATTGAAGGATATGTAGGAAAATTATAATTCTCATGTTGAATAGAATTATAAAACCCAAAGTAAAAACTAGGAAAAAGATAATATTAGATTGGTAGGTGGAGGAGATAAGCTGAAGTGAGTGGTAAAGCTTTGCACAACAAAACATGATGGTCGTGTCTATTCATAGGTCTCAAAAGAAGTTTGCAGTGACCATATATAACTCAATATTTACTTTTGTAATTAGTGTTTCTTATATTACAAAAAGATAATTTTATCTCTTATATATATATAAGAATATGTGGCCCATATTTTTTTTTCTTTCTTCTCTTCACATTGTTCCATATGGATCCCATACACTTTTATGTATTTATAGAAGATAAAATTATCTCCTATAACATGAGAAATATTAATTCTTTTATTTTTAGAGAATGAATATTCTTATTACCAAATTCTTCTACTACCAACTTACTACTTATCTAATCACCATTGAATCAACATTTTCTATTTTTTCAAAAACTTTTTAACATTTTCTCTCTTTGATTCAATGGTGATTAAATAGCTTTATCATGTTGTGAGACATCGAAATCTGTGTTTTTTTTTTTAACAAGGGGGGAGCCTCACCATTTATTGTGTGTATGATATGAGAGATGTTACTTTATGTGACATGAGAAAAGAGAAGCACTCTTTACAATTAATTGAACCTTTTAGTATTTGTTAGAGTGACATAAGATATTATGCTTTCATGTTTATTCTACTTAATTTTATTTTATTTCATTAGATCATAATCTCTATAAGAATGTGAAATAATGAAAATTACTTAAGATTCTAAATCTAAAGGCATTAAAGAATAGTAGATAGAATATGAAAAAAAAAAAAAGGTAGACAGAATTTGAACATCGGCTCTCAAGATATGGGTCACATATTCAACAATTAAATTGAACTATTCTTTCTTTAATTTCCCAGAGGCACGCGGAAATATTGTTGAACTGATTATTACGTACCGGTAGATACATGGAGAAGAATTTCAACTTTACGGCAAGTCTTAGCAAAGTTCAAAACATGAAGAGCTCCCATAGTATTAACACCCATTGCAATATCCAATCTGCACAAAATATTTTTATACATAAAAGTGCATGCAGCTTAATTACTAAGATTATGGCTATCTTATTTATTAATTAACCTCTCGTCAAACTTGGTAGTTGCAGCACTGTGTATTATGATATCTATCTCTTCCAACATCTCTTCCCTCAGATTTAAGTCTTTAAGTTCCAAGTTCTCAACAGAAACATCGCCGGCAACTGCAATCACTTTCTCCGATATGAAGGAATCAAAATCTTCACCCCACTTATCTCGTTGTACACTGAACAAGTCCTTTGCAAAGACCTAGATGTATGTAGATAAGTGGGAATAAATTACATATAAAAATGTAAACTTCTAAGATGAAGTGAAAATTAATATGTAATAGTTAAATAAAGGGAAATAATTTTCTAATGTTATAGAAAAAGAGTTATATCATATAGTAATTTTTTTTTTTTTACAAATGGGACTTACATATATGAAAAAAGATAAAAAAGAGATGAGACACATCCCTCTTTCATCTATGGGTTTTATATTTCTCATTTAACATGAGAATTCAAATTTTCCTACACACCATTCGATTTCCGTGCTGACATGGATCCTACATCTAATTTTTTCTAACACATGGGTCCCACATGCTTTTTATCTCTACGACATGAGATTTGAATTCTCATTTAACATGAGAAATATAAAACCCTTTATATATATATATATATATATATATATATAAATTTGTTTCTCTCATACAAAATAAGATAAATATAACCTTTAAATAAATTGTGTACCTCATTGTGCAAGCGTTGGGTAGCTAAATGAGGATTTCCTGCTCTTAGAAGAAGATATAACTTTTTTATGTTTGGTTGAACCCTTATAATCTTCTCCACAAAAACTGCATAGATTAATAACAACATTAATTGAACTAATCCTCTCTTTACAGAAAAATTTGGGAGTAAGATAGAGGAAGACATCATGTACTTTTCGCTAAGAATCCTGTTGCACCAGTAACTAGAATGGTCTTTCCCTTTAGAAAGTCGTAGACACTTCCCAACTGCTTCGTAGGTAGATCAGTGTTAAAGCTAGTTAATGATGACATTTCTAATTATTAACCTGAAATGTATATACTAGAAGAACTTTGCTTGTTGCCAATTTCCACTGATCAACAATCTATTTATATAAAAAATCGATAGTTGCACTAGTTGAATCAGGTGAGAGACAGAATAATTAAAGCTGTACATCACATCTGAGCTACTTGGGCAGTTGGGCTTGTACGATAATGTATAAACCTATTTATCTTATGTTAAAATTTACTTTTTTGCTAGAAAAAGTGGAGGTGATCTAATTCTAAATAATTTAGTGAAAAAGGACTCTAATTCAATGTGATGAATTATTATATGAAAAACATAAGTTATTAATGTTAAATAATTTTCAAAGTTCATTGTGGGCTTAATTAATTACTAGGCTTAGTTCTAAAACGGGGGTTCAAATATATGGGCTAGTTTAACAGGTGTTATATTGGTTTTTTTACTTGGGATCAGCCTGACCAATCTATTGTGAAAGTGGATCAAGGTTAGGAATTAATATACTATAAGTACATTATGGAAGGATCTCTAGGTTCGTAATCTAACTTTTCTACAACTAAGAGAAACGTTCCAAGAGAAAATCATATGATTGTAGAAGAGCTCTTTCAAGGTGTTCATATGTTTTTTTTATCTAAGATCGAGATTCAAAGATTAGTAAATCATATTTCTTCTTCTTTAGATTATATTGCATGATTGTGTTCTATGGATTTATATGAATTATAGTTTGGGTTTTATTATTCAAACACCTTCTTGGTTGCTGTTTTGAGCTATTGGGGGTATGTTCTTACCTTGGTTCATGAGTTTTCTATAATAAAAGTGAAGTCTTGACATGTTTAATGAGTTGATTGAGTGACTAGCATGTATACTGTAAGAACCTGCACCGCTAATTAAGGAAATTAATTAATTAAATATGAGGATTAGAAAATAATTCCATAATTGACCCTAGTAATTATTATGAGACTTTAACAATTATAGTAAATGAGAAATAATGTTGAAAGTCTCTTTTCGGACGAAAAGTGCAGAACTGGTTCTGCTCCACAGTATAAGTGCGTATCGGTGAAGTATCCCGAAAAATTATAATAAGTGCATGAATATTCCTAAAATATTATATAGGACTAGTAAAACAAGTTTCAGGTCAAAATAATGAGAACTGGTGCCAGAACTGATACTGGCTATGGAAAAATGCATAGCAGAAGAGGTGCTCCAAAAAATAAAATAAAAATATGATAAATCTTAGAAAAATGAGTAGGTTCATCTTCCAAAGTTTGGGATTAAAATGCTAAACGTAGCATTTAGCGCTAATACAGTGTGATTAAACGGGAACCGGCTATAAATAGCCACTTGCACACAACCTTAGGCTCAGCCATTTTACTCGGGTTTTTGTGTGCCTTAGGCTTCTGCCTCCTTCACCACTTGGTCCTTAAGCTTTCTTCCTCCATTTCCCACCAAAGACACCACCTTTGATCTTGATTTCTTATCTTGATCATCATACCTTGGTGAGAGCAACCTTGAGTGGGTGAGAGGCCTGTGTGGCTGAGCTTTGGTCACTGTTTTTGGGAGGCTTAGGGGCTAACTTCTTTGTTGGGAAAGAAGGAGCCATTGTTTTGAGTGTGGAGGCTCCAAGAAGCTTTCTTTGTAGAGAAAGGTGTCACCTTGTAAGACATTTTCGTACACTCTTATGGTCTGAACTTGGGAGCTGAAGTGAGAGCTCCAAGAGCGTCATCCACCTCTGTTTTGGTGCTTGGGGTAAGTGTTGACCCTTGAACTTGTGTTTTCATGGTTAAAAATGGAGCCTTGATGCATGTAATGAACCTATGAGCATAACCTAATTTTGGGTAATGTTAAACACACCTAATAATACATGTTTAAGCTATTGGAATCGTGAAATGAACCACCTTTGGGAAGGATATCTCGCGAAATACAGAACTGCATTCTGTCGCGAAATATCCAGATATGGGGTCTTGATATCCAGATATGGATATCCGGATATGCCCCCGACATATATCCGGATATTCTGGGTTTTCGATGAATAGTAAGGTTCTGTTCATACATAATTGAGCTATGGGTTGTGGACTCTATTTTGATGGAGCTGAACTTCTGAAAATACCTAACTATGTCAAAATCAAGGGATTTAGGGCTTATGGCTTTATGGGAAGCCTTAAGACGTAAAACGTAACAAGGAAAATGTAGTCTTTATGTTTATGCTTATGAGCAATGTTGTTGATTAATTATTGGTTTAAATCAGATTGTGATTCTGCTGTGTTTGGACCTTGAGCTGTGTGGACTCTTGGCATTGGATTGTTAGCTTGCAAGGTAAGCTTTTGTATCCTCGGTTTAGCCATTGATTGGTTCCACCATTTTCCATGGGGGATGGTTTATATGCATGATGTGATTTTCATGTGTTATTTATGGAAATGCTATGGAGATGTTAAGTGCAATGTCTTATAATATGTATGTGGTGTTACGCCTAGACAGGAGGCCAAGGGGTGGTCCTGTAGGCGGGTACAACAAAGGCTGGTACTGTGTGGGTAATAGACGTATTCCTGCACTTTTCTCTGATCAGTAGAATAGTTTATTAACACACATGACATGATTATCTGCTGCATTGCACTATTTTGGAATTTATATTGAATAAATGCTTTTGAACTTATATTTGCACATATAAGTGAGCTTGGGTGGAAGGTCCTTGAGGACCCCTTGTCTTACTGAGATTTCTTGTTTAGAGATCTCACCCCACCTTTGGGGACGCTTATTTCAGGTTCAGGTAACTTAGGGGCTGATGCCTCTGGCGGCAGGAGGCCGGAGTTTAGTTGATTATATACTTGCTGTATGTTGACATGACTGGATATTGGATGCTGTTTATGTTTTTTGTCATTATTATGATATTTGAGTTGAGACTGCTGTTGGGGCTTTGTTGCCTTATTTGGTGAGCATGGGGATTGTCCATGCCACATTGGTTTGACTTTATGCTTTTAGGTTTCAGTTGTAATAATGTATCAGGATACTGTCCAGGCTATGTGTTGTAGTCCCGTGACTTAGATACTCACTTTATATCTATGTATTGAGGTTTTTCAGTTAGCTGTCTTGCAATTTACATACAAGCAATGTTTTTATGAAAATGGATTAAGTAATTTAACTTGGTAATGATAATGACGTCATAATTGAAAAGAAAAAGATATTCCGCAAATTTTAATTAAGCGTGGCTTAATACGATGACATGTTAACAAACCGGGTTAATACGGGGTGTTACATATACTAGCCTAAATATGTCTAAAAATGGATTCTTGGACGTATAGTAATGTTAAAAGATGAACCTTTAAGTGATATCTTTGCGAAAATGCAGAACTGAATTCTGTCGCGAAATATCTGAATATGATATCCGGATATGGATATCCAGATATGGGGCTTGGGATATCCGGATATGGGTATCCGAATATGGATATCTGGATATGGCCCCGACATATATATGGATATTCTGAGAATTTCAAGTTGGTTACTGTTCTTTTCATACAGAATGGTACATTGGGTTTGTGGACCCATGATTGGTTGAGTTGAACCTCTGTAATAACTGAACTTAGTCAGAATCAATGGGATTATGGGCTTATGGCTTTGCGAGAAGCCTAATGGCATGAAACATAAAAGGAAACGTTGTCGTTATGTCATGAACTATTAGAATATGAATATTGATATGATTGTTGGTATAAACAGAATGTGAGAGTGATGTTTGTGGACCTTAGACTGTATTGGACTCTTAAGTTGGATAGTTAGCTTGCGCGGTAAGCTTTCGTGTGCTCGGTTTTGCCAATTGTTGGTTCCACCATAACTTATGGAGGGATGGTTTATATGCATTATGTGTTTTTCATGAAATGATGTTTATTGAAATGCTTTTGAGCTGTTAAGTGCAAGTGCATTATGATATGTATGTGTTGTTCCAACTAGATGGTAAGCCTGAGTATGTAGCATCATACAAGATGGTGATTCTGTGGGTGAGGTACAACTAGCGTCTTGTACTGTGGGTTGTAGACGTATGTAAATTCTGCATGTTTATTCTCTGGCCAGTAGGATGTTGACACACCTGACATGATTATATGCTGCATTGCACATATTTTAGAACTTATATTATTATACTGCTTTCGAACTTATATTGCACATGTAAGTGAGCTTGGGGAGGAGAGATCCTTGAGTGCCCCTTGTCTTACAGAGATTTCTTTTTAGAGATCTCACCCCCACGTTCAGGGCACATTTTTAGATTCAAGTATGTTAACACCCCGTATGCATCCGGTTTGTTATCATATCATCGTATTAAGCACTGTTTAATTAAAATGCGGAACCAACTTTTTCTTTCCAATTATGACGTCATTATTATTAACCAAGTTGATTACTTAATCCTTTTTCAAAATAATGCCTGTATGTAAATTGCAATTAAACAACTAACTGAATAACCTCAATTAATAAATGCGTATCTAGGCATGGAACTACAACATGTAGACCGCACGGTATCTTGATAGATTATACAAACTCAAGTCTAAATAACATAGTCAAAACAATGTGGCATGGACAACCCCCATGCTCACCAAAGAATGCAACAAAGCCCAACATAGTCTCAGCTCAAATAACAATATAATAACAATCAAACATAAATCAACATCCAAGCATATCAGCATAACATGCATATATGAGTCAACTAAGCTCCAGCCTCCTACAGCCTGAGGTATCAACTCCCGAGTTACCTGAACCTGAAAATATGCCCCAAACGTGGGGTGAGATCTCTAAAAAGAAATCTCAGTAAGACAAGGGGTCCTCATGGATCTCTCAAGCTCACTTGCATGTGTAATATAAGTTCAAAAAGCAGTATAACAATATAAGTTCAGAAATCAGTGCAATGCAGCATATAATCATGTCATGTGTGTCAACTATTCTACTGGCCAGAGAAATGCAGGATGTACTCAGGCTACATACTCAGGCTTACCGTCTAGGCGAAACATCACATACATATCATCAGGCATCTGCACTTAACAACTCAAAAGCATTTCAATAAATCAATACATGAAAACACATCATGCACATAAACCATCCCCCCATGGGGCATGGTGGAACCAACAATGGCTAAACTGAGGACACAAAAGCTTACCTTGCAAGGTAACGATTCAAGGTCAAGAGTCCAATTAGCAATCCACGGTTCACCAAACAGCAAAAGCACAGTCTGTTTATGGCAGAAATATCATTAATATACATAGTCTAGAGTTTCATTGCATAAGGACAATATTTCCTTTTTTGTTTAATGATTACCGGATTCTCCCAAAGCCTTGATAATGGGTTATTTCTTTTTTATCACTTGAACACCTCTAGGAGAAGCCCACATTGATTCATTAAGGTCCTATATTGTATTTAAGGCTTCCCAACTTGTTAAAATTGATTTTAGGCTCATTCTGCCAAAAGTATTCGAATACTCCTCGATAAGTATTCGAATACTTTTGCTCCCAGAAAAGTATCCCAATATTTTCACTAAAGTATTCCAATACCACTAAGTATCCCAATACTTTCACTAAAGTATTCCAATACTTTCATTGAAGTATTCCAATACCACTAAGTATCCCAATACTTTCACTGAAATATTCCAATACCACTAAGTATCCCAATACTCTCACTGAAGTATCCGAATACCACTAAGTATCCCAATACTCCCCGATAAGTATTCGAATACCAGAAATATCCCAATACTATTACTAAGGTATTTGAATACCAGCAAGTATCCCAATACTTTTACTAAAGTATTCCAATATCAGCAAGTATCCCAATACTTTTACTAAAGTATTCGAATACTGCCATTCCCAGAAAAGTGTCCCAATACTTTTCGATAAGTATTCGAATACCAGGAAAGTATCCCAATACTTCACGAAAAATATTCGAATACTTTTTAGACAGAATGCAGAAATTCGTATAGTTTCTGCATAAACTCAATTTTAAGGGTCCAAATGTGATTGAGAGTCCAATAACTCCGCAAACATAACTTCATTAACATCTTATGAGCATAGATTATCATCCTTTAACTCAAATGGTTCAAGTTTCCTCATTTAGTGGCTTAATCAAGCTAAAATCATGAAAATACAAAGGAGGTGATCATGGTATACCTCAAGTGTCTCAAACTCAGAAAAAGGCACAGCCTTGGAGCTTCCAACAATGCTCAAAGGTTCTGACTTTAAGGAACCACGAATTTATAACAAAAGCTTGGAACTTTCACCATCAAAATGGCTTCTTGAAGCCTTTAATGGTATGAACAAGGCTCCCACCATGAAAACCCACAAACTCAGTACCAAAACCACCCCTCACAGCAACCAACACTTAGCAACTAAAGCCAAACTCCCACACCATGATAGCTCACACTAAGTTATGATGATAAAATGAAGAAACTTGGTCAAAAGGTGATTCCTTGGGCTCACAATGTGAAGAGAGGAAGGTGACTACTTGGAGAAATCAGCTCCCAAAATAAAGAGGCACGTAGAGTCAGTTTTGGGAGAATGAAAACTGACCTAGAAATATGTGCACACCTAATTATATGCATATTAAGTTTAATCTCACTGTATTAGCACTAATAGACCCGCTTAGCATTTTAATCTCAAACTTTGGATTCTAAACCTAGCCATTTTTCTAGGATTTGTCATATTTTTATTTTATTTTTCGCAGCACTTTGCCGGTACGCGCTTTTACGTAGCTGGTAACAGTTCTGACACCAATTCTCATTATTTCGACTAGAAACTTGTTTTAATAGTCCTACATATTATTCTAGGAATATTCTCATACTTATTATAATTTTTCGGGATAATTCACCGGTACACACTTATACCGTGAAGCAAAATCGTTATCTGCACTTTTCGTTAGAAAAGCGACCTTCAGTGTCATTACCCCCTTATATTAATTATTCAAGTCTTCCCATATTTATTCTACGTCAGTTATGGAATTATTTCATAAACTCATTTAAATTAATTAAATTCCTAAATTAACGGTGCAGGTTCTTATAAAGTACCTCGGGGGTTGATACCTCGGGCGGCAGGAGGCCGGAGCTGAGTTGATATGCATGCATATGCTGATATGATTGGATGCTGCTTATGTTTTTAGTTTATTTATGGTTTATTGAGATGAGACTTTGTTGGGCTTTGTTGCCTTATTTGGTGAGCATTGGGGTTGTCCATACCACATTGCCTTGATTTCGTTTATTTAGACTCATGATGTATAATGAATCAGGATATTGTCTGGACTACGTGTTGTAGTTCCAGGATTAGATACACACTTATTTATTTAATGAGGTATTTCAGTTAGATCTTTATTGCAATTTACATATAGGCAATATTTGAAAAAGGATTAAGTAATCAACTTGGTTAATAATAATGACGTCATAATTGTAAAGAAAAAGTTAGCTTTCGCATTTATTTAGTTGCGCCTAATACGGTAATATGATAACAAACCGGGTATACACGGGGTATTACATTTTATGGTATCAGAGCACTTTCTAAGGAAAAATCATTTATGCATTGCAATAACTTTGGATTCCTTGCTGTGAGTTTTGTCTTGTGAGTTTCTCTTTTGGTTTTACTATGATGATGCATGTGTGACCATATCATGTGGGCCTGGTCAACTCATTCTTTGTGTAACTTGTGCAGAGTCATGGTACTTTCTCGGAGAACTCGGGAGACAAATGAGGGTCAGCCCGACCCGGTCCTGGCTACATTGGCTGAGATGCAGGCGACTCGACAAGCCAACCAGGAGGCCAAGAGAATGGCAAACCAGGCTATGTGTAACACCCTGTGTGCACCCGGTGTATTAACTACAAATGGTAATGGCGCGGCTAATTAAAATTCGGAAGCTAACGTTTTCTTTTCAATTATGACGTCATTATTAATAACCAAGTTGATTACTTAAATTCTTTTTAAAACATTTCCTGTATGTAAATTGCAACAAAATAACTAACTGAAATACCTCATATATATATGTTTCTAGTCACGAAACTATAACAAGTAGACCGTACACAATCCTGGTTCATTATACAACACAAATCTAACTAATCAAAACATAACCAATGTGGCGTGGACAATCTCCATGCTCACCAAATAAGGCAACAAGCCCAACAATGTCTCAACAAAGATAACAATATAATGAAGATAAAGCATAGTCAGCAACCAGACAAATCATTAAATACAGCATGCATCAATCAACTAAGCTCCGGCCTCCTGCCGCCCGAGGTCTCAGCCCCTGAGATACCTGAACATGAAAATGTGCCCCAAATGTGGGGTGAGATCTCTATAAAGAAATCTCAATAAGACAAGAGGTCCTCAATGAATTTTCTGCCTCAAGCTCACTTAGAAGTATAATATAAGTTCAAAAATAGTAACTTCAATGCATGTTCATGTTAAGGCATTTAAATCATGACAGTATAATCTCTTGCTCAACGAGCCAAATACTACAACTCATTAATCATGTGATGTATACAAATGCGGTTCGACTGGCCAGGGAACAAGATAGGGTTTATGCACTTCTGCAACCTATCTAAACATAAGGATCGCAGCCTTATTCCTTACACACCAGAGTCGCAATCTGATCGTGTAAGTAAATAACATCACATTCATACATTACATCAATAGTTAAATTAACATATCTCAAGCATATACCAATGCATATTTCATCTTTCATAAAAACATACATGCATATAAACCACCCTCCCATTGAGGTCGATGGACTAAGCAACAGATCAATCCAAGGACATGAAAGCTTACCTCTTAAGCAATCAATTCAAGCCAAAGATCACACTAGCTCAAGGTCCACAAACAGCACAATCACAATCTATTTAGACCAACAATCACATCAATATTTATAATCTAAGAGTTCATGACATAATGACAATGCTCTCTTTATCGTTTCGTGCCATTAGTCTTCTCCCAAAGCCTTAAGCTCTTAATCCAATTGATTTTGACTTAGATTAATTATTACATAAGTTCAACTAACCAATCATGGGTCCTCAAACCCAAAATCCCATTCTGTATGAACAGAACAGTGACCAACTCGAAATTCCCAGAATATCCGGATATATGTCGGGGCCATATATCCGGATATCATATCCAGATATTTCGCAACAGAATGCAGTTTCTGCATTTCGCGAAGATACCCTTCCAAGTACTTATTTTTAACATTATTGCACGACCAAACATGCATTTTCAGACACAATAAGGGCAGTGATCATGTTAGTTACTTCATTTTATCATATTACATGCCAAGGCTTGATTTTTAACAAAGAAACTCATGATCAAAGGTTCATGAACATACCCGAATGCTCAAAATAGAAAACAAAGAGTGTTCTTGGAGCTCTCAAACCAGCCACAAGATTATGACTCCAAAGGTCCACGAAAATGGCTATCAAAGCAAAGTCCTTTCTCAATAAAAATGGCTTCTTGAAGCTCAAAATTCCATCACAATGGCTCCCAAAAATCACACCATGAAGTTAGCCCCTAGACCACCTCTAAACAGAGACTAAACACTCAGGGAAAGGCACCTCTCTCCCTCACCAATCACACGCCCAAGTGTTTTCCACAAATGAAGGACGAATCAAGGAGAAAGGTTGGGTTTTTGTTAAGTTTTCATGAAGAAGAAGAAGGTGGCAGCTTGGAGACTCAAGGTTCAGAAGAAAACCCACGTAGGAAGCTGAGTATCAGCCTAGGGTTGTGTGCAATCCATTATTTATAGTCGGTTTAAGATTAATCACATTGTATTAGCACTAATAGTTACGCTTAGCATTTTAATCCCAAACTTTGGATTCTGAACCTAGCCACTTTTCTAAGATTTTTCATATTTTTACTTTATTTTTCGCAGCACTTTGCCGGTACGCACTTTTACGTAGCCGGTATCTGTTCTGACGTCAATTCTCATTATCTTGACTTGAAACTTGACATATTAGTCCTATATATTATTTTAGAAATATTCTCATACTTATTGTAATTTTTCGGGATACTTCATTGGTACACACTTATACCGTGGAGTAGAACCGGTATCTGCACTTTTAATCCGAAAAGCGACTTTTAGCATTATTAGTCACTTACTATAAATATTTAAGCCTTCTCATAATTATTAGGGTCAATTATGGAATTATTTCCTAAATTCACATTTAAATTAATTAAATTCCTAATTTAACGGTGCATGTTCTTACACTATGTTGGACTCCGTCAGAGAGGCGAACAGGAAAGCCACAGAGGATGTGCTGAAGGCAAACCGCCTGGGGAACATGCCCATGATGAGGGTCATGTTGGAGGAGATGAGGACTGGTCCTGCTAGTGGCTAGCTTCCTCCGCCACCACCTCCACCCAGTCATCTGGATGATGAAAGTCATAGTCATATGGAGGGTGTCAGTCACCTCACTGGCATGATGCGGACCTACTTTGAGCCTACTGAGGATAAAGATACGATTGACCGCCGGTTGAATGCTTTCTGCAAGCATAAGCCACCTTCTTTTGATGGATCCTATGATCCTATTGCTGCTGCGAGATGGCTTCAGGCCCTGGACAAGATATTTAGGGTAATGAAGTGTACAGATCCCCAGAAGCTGATGTTCCCCACATATATGCTGGAGGGAGATGCTCATGAGTAGTGGACGAACACCTCTCAAGCGTATGAGATGCAGGGCCATGTTATCACGTGGCCATTCTTTGAGGACTTATTTCTAGGGAGATATTTTCCTTATGATGCTCAGGAGAGGAAACAATGAGAATTTGATCGGTTGGTGCAAGGATCTATGACAGTTGATGAGTACCTGGCTAAGTTCAATGAACTGGCCAAATTTGCACATTTCCGTATTGCTATGCCTACCCTGACATTTCTGGCTTCTAAGTTTCGTAGGGGACTTAACGAGGAGATAGCTGATCGCATTGCTGGTGCTGCATCTAGAGACTTTGGTACATTGATACAGTAGTGTAGGGACATTGAGGATGTGTGTGTAGTGAGCAAGGCTAAGAGGGCCAAGGTAGCTGAGGTTAAGGGAACCAGTAGTTCCACTTCCTGGAGAGACATGAAGTTTGGTGGAAAAGGGAAGCAGTTGTCTGCGAGACAGGCACCGAGTCGGTTTAAGAGGACTTCAGCTCAAGGGAGTACAACTAGACCTCCTACTCCCAGATGCACTGGATGTGGGAGATTCCATGTGGGGCCGTGTAGGAGTTTTGTCCGACGGTTACCTATCCAAAGTGTAAACTCGGCCGGTGGCATGTGGCACGACATATGTCGCTGTAGGTGTGGTAGGAATCACCTGCAATAGGATCACTTGAACCGCTGCAGCTCTCGCAGTAGACAACGAGCCTTGCACCAGATGGTCAAACTCTCCTTGTTTCCTCTCCTGCGCATCGTAAGGAAAATATCTCCCAAGGAATCAATCCTCAAAGAATGGCCATGTGATCTCATGACCCTGCATCTCGTAAGCATGAGAGGTGTTCGTCCACCACTCATATGCATCGCCCTCCAGCATATAAGTTGCAAACATCAACTTCTGCGGGTCGGTACACTGCATGACCCGGAAGATCTTCTCCAGCACCTGTAGCCATCTTGCAGCAGCAATGGGATCATAAGATCCCTCAAAGGTAGGTGGCTTATGCTTACGGAAAGCATTCAGCCGGCGATCGATCACATGACGATCCTCAACAAGCACAGGGACAGTCTGCATCGCCCCAGTAAGGTGGCTAGTGCCCTCAAGATGAATCAGGCTCTCACCCTGAAGGCTAGGTGGAGGTGGAGGTGGTGGCGGAGGATACTGGCCAACAGCAGGACCAACCCTCATCTCCTCCAACATGACTCTCATTATAGTCATGTTCGCCAGGCGGTTCGCCTCCAATACATCCTCTTTGGCTTTCCTGTTCGCCTCTCTGACGGCGTCCAGCATAGCCTGGTTTGCCATTCTCATGGCCTCCTAGTCGGGCTGCCTGCATCTCAGCCAATGTAGCCAGGACAGGATCAGTTTGATCCCGCCTAGTGCCTCGGTTCCTCCGTGGTAGTACCATGCCTCTGCATAAGTTACACAAAGAATGAGTTGATCAGGCCCACGCAATGTGGTACATGTCATATACAGGCTTTTCCCTAGAAAGTGCTCTGATACCATAAAATGTAACACCCCGTATATATCCGGTTTGTTAACATGTCATCATATTAAGCCACGCTTAATTAAAATGCAGAATATATTTTTCTTTCATTCAATTATGATGTCATTATACTTAGTCAAGTTGATTACGTAATCATTTTCATAAAAACATCGCCTGTATATAATTGCGAAAGACAACTAACTGAAATACCTCGTAATATAAATTACAGTGCGTAGCTAAAATCACGGAACTACAACACGTAGTCCGGACATAATCGTGATACATTATTACAACTCGAATCTAAATCAAGACATAGTCAGATAAATGCGGCATCGACAATGCCCATGCTCACCAAATAAGGCAACAAAGCCAACAAAGTCACAACAGCAACAATATAATCATAAAGCTAACAACAAAATAGCAACATACATAATCCAGCATCCAACATAATCAGCATATAAACAACAATATCAAACAGCTAAGCTCCGGCTTCCTGCCGCCATAGGTCTCAACCCCTATAACACCCTGTGTTAACCCGGTTTGTTAACATACTATCGTATTAAGCCACGCTTAATTAAAAAATAGCGGAATATCTTTTTCTTTTCAATTATGACGTCATTAACCTTCGCCAAGTTGATTACTTAATCAATTTCTTAAAATATCACATTTAAATAATTAATCTCCTTAATTAACGGTGCAGGTTCTTACATTCACCCCACCTTTTTAAGGATTTTGTCCTCAAAATCAAAAACATACTTGTCTCGAAAGTCGGGATATTGCCGGAGAAGCTCGTCCTCTCGCTCCCAAGTGCACTCCTCAGGAGTACGTCCAGTCCACTGCACTTTGACCATCAGAATGGTCTTGCTCCTTAGCTGCTTCTCGCCTCGATCGAGAATCTATAGTGGGCCGGCGGGAGTCTATAGGTTCTCCCGAACCTACACATCATCCGGTTGCACCACGTGCGAAGGATCCGCTATGTACTTCCAAACCGAGACACGTGAAACACGTCATGGATGTTAACCAAGTTCGGAGGCAAGGCAAGCCGGTAGGCAACATGTCCTACTTTACCAAGTATCTGGTATGGCCCAATAAACCGTGGGCTCAGCTTCCTCACTCCCAAGGCCCGACCAACACCAGTGATAGGTGAAAGTTTCACAAACACGTGCTCACCCTCACTGAACTCCAGTGGATGATGCTTGACATCATAGTAGCTTTTCTGGCGATTCTGCGCCTGGTTCAACTTTTCTCTGATCATTTAGATCTGATGGGTAGTTTCTTGGACAAAGTCCAAGTCAAAAAGCTCCTTATCTCTAACCTCAGACCAGCAGGTAAGAGTCGGACACCTCCTACCATACAGTGCTTCGTAGGGCGCCATGCCCAGGCTAGCATGAAAACTGTTGTTGTATGAAAATTCCACCAACGGAAGGTACCTATCCCATGCTGAACCCTGCTCCAACGTGAAAGCCCTCAACATGTCTTCCAATGTCTGGATGGTCCGCTCAGTCTGTCCGTCAGTCTGAGGGTGATAGGCGGTACTCAATCTCAACTGCGTACCAAAAGCCTCCTGTAGTGCCTCCCAGAACTGAGATGTGAACTTCGGGTCCCTATCACTGATGATACTCTCGGGCACCCCGTGAAGCCTCACAATCTCGCGAACATATAGCTTGGCCAACTACTCTGTAGCGAAGCTCGCCTTCACTGGAAGAAAATGGGCAGACTTCGTCAGTCTGTCCACAATGACCCAGATAGAGTCACAGCCCGTCTGAGTCTTCGGCAAACCCACCATGAAGTCAATGGAAATGCTCTCCCATTTCCATTCCGGAATCTCAAGAGGTTGAAGCTTACCAAATGCTTTCTGGTGCTCAATCTTCATCTTCTGGCAAATCAAACACTTGGACACGTAGACCGCTATGTCTTTCTTCATGCTCGGCCACCAAAAATTTCTCTTTAAGTCCTGATACATCTTCGTAGCACTAGGGTGGACAGTAAACTGGCCCTTATGACCTTCTGCCATAAGCTCTTCGGTCAACGGACCTCGAGGAATCATAATCCTCTTCTGGAACAACAACAATCCATCCTCATTCCAAGACACACCGTCTTGGTTCTTCACATAGTCAAGGTCTCTTTGCACTTGCGCCTCTTTGATCCTTTCCATTAACTCATTAATCAATTCTGTTGTTTCCATCTCGAGAAGTGCACCCCCAAATAAGGAGTTCACTCTCAGGTCTCGGAACTTCTCTATCACATCATAGTCGCTCATAATCAAACTAGATAGGCTCACGGATTTCCGGCTCAAAGAGTCAGCTACCACATTAGCCTTTCCAGGATGGTACCTCAACTCAAAGTCATAATCCTTCAAGAACTCCATCCATCTCCTCTGTCTCATGTTCAACTCCTTCTGGTCAAACAGATACTTCAAGCTCTTATGGTCACTGAACACGGAAAAATTCATGCCAAACAAGTAATGCCTCCAAATCCTGAAAGCAAATACAATAGCAGCCAACTCCAAGTTGTGAGTCGGGTAGTTCTCCTCATGAGGCTTCAACTGCATCGAAGCATAAGCAACAGCTATACCCTTCTGCATCAACACGCAGCCTAGCCCCTTACCAGAGGCATCACAATATAACTCAAACTGCTCCGCAGGATCAGGAAGGACCAACACAGGTGCAATAGTCAGCCTCTTCTTCAACTCCTGGAAGCACTCCTTACATTCATGTGTCCACCCCGTGTTAACCCAGTTTGTTAACATACTATCGTATTAAGCCACGCTTAATTAAAAAACTGTGGAATATCTTTTTCTTTTCAATTATGACATCATTAACCTTAGCCAAGTTGATTACTTAATCAATTTCATAAAATATCGCATTTAATTAATTAATCTCCTTAATTGATGGTGCGGGTTCTTACAACCCCCGCACTACCTGAACCTGAAATGGTGCCCCAAACGTGGGGTGAGATCTCTAAAAAGAAATCTAAGTAAGACAAGGAGTCTTCAAGGATCTTCCACCCCAAGCTCACTTACATGTGCAATATAAGTTATAAAACAGTTTACACAATATATATAAGTTCCAAAATCAGTGTAATGCACAAATAACCATGTCATGTGTGTCAATATAATCTACTGGCCAGAGAAAATGCAGGAATACGTCTATTACCCACACATAGTGCAAGGCGCTACTTGCATCCACCCTAGTCTCACCATTTTGTATGACGCTACATACTCAGGCTTATTGTCAAAGTGGAACAACACATGCATATTATAAGGCCCTTACACTTAACAGTTCAACAACATTCCAATCATAAAGTATGAAAACACAGCATGCATATAAATCATTCCCCCATGGGGTATGGTGGAACCAAACAATGGCTAAACTGATGACACGAAAGCTTACCTTGTAATCTAACAATCCAAGCCAAGTCCACACAAGCTCAGTGTCACCCAACAACACAATCACAGTCTGTTTATATCAGAAATATCATCAATAGCCATACTTTAAAGATTCATTTCATTATGACAACATTTCCTTTTTCGTTTACATCTTTTCTAGTTCATAATTATCAAGTATTAAGTCCCTCAATTTAAGTTATCACTGTTTTCCAATAGTAACATAAACTTCCTAGGCCATCATGCCCAAATGGGGACTTTCCCACGCATAAAATTGGTTTCTGGTCATTTTCACATGTGGTAATCGATTACTGCACATGGTAACCGATTACTGAACTAGGTAACTGATTACCAGAAACGGGGTAATCGATTACTAAACTAGGTAACTGATTACCAAAAATAGGGTAATCAATTACTGAACTAGGTAACCGATTACAAAAAAAGGGTAATCAATTACTGCACATGGTAACCGATTACCAACAAAAAGTAATCGATTACCACACGGGCGGAACAATTTTCTGCACAATCCGAAGCAAAAAAGGCTCCCAATGATCCAAGGTTCGGTTTTGACCCAAAATAGATGTTCATTATCACTTATTAACCCTAGATTAACAACCCTAAGCTTGAATGATTAAAGTTATCTCATTTCATGACATAAACAAAATATTTTCATGAAATTTCAAAGGGAATGTTCAAGGTATACCTATAGAGTCTCAAAAAATCAAAAAAGAAGAGACTTCGATGATCAAGGAAGTTCCCTAAGCCTCTGCCTTTGTGATAGACGAAAATCACCACACCAAGGTAAGTGTTTTCCCTCGAAAGCTTGGTTCTTGGAGCTCCAATGAAGGCGGAACACACTCACTGTCCCACAACCAAGGAGGCAGCCCACACACACTCAGAAAACAGAATCTAGAGCTCCCAAGAACACTTTTCCCATTCCCCCAAAGCATGCTACAAGCTCACACAATGATGGAGAAGGGTTTTCAAGAAGGAAAGGTGGAGTCTTTGGCTTAAAAATGGAGAAAAGCTCCAACTTTGCAATGGAGAAGAAGGTGGAAGCCAAGGAGACTCCGAATGTCACGTAGTAAGGCCTCAAAATCTGACCTAGAAGTGTGTGCCCTTTATATTTATTCATTGCAAAGTTAATCGCACAATATTAGCATTAATAGCTACGCTCATCATTTTAATCTCAAACTTCATATTCTGAACCTAACTATTTTTCTAGGATTTTTCATATTTTAATTTTAATTTTTCGTAACACTTTTCTATACGCATTTTCACGCTGATAGTATTAGTTCTGGCATCAATTCTCGTTATTTTGACTTGAAACTTGTTTTACTAATCCTGCATATTATTCTAGGAATATTCATGAACTTATAATAATTTTTCGGGATACTTCATCGGTACGCATTTATACCGAGTAGCGGAACCGGTATCTGCACTTTTCGTCAGAAAAGCGACTTTCAGCATTATTACTCACTTACTATAATTATTAAAGACTCATAATAATTATTAGAGTCAATTACGGAATTATTTCCTAATTCTCACATTTAATTAATTAATTTCCTTAATTAACGGTGCGAGTTCTTACAATTTGTGTCCAAGTGCTTGATTTGCTAGAAGGTGAAGATTGAACACCAAAAACCGTATGGCAAGCTTCAACCTCTTGAGATACCGTAGTGGAGGTGGGAGAGCATTTCCATGGACTTCGTGGTGGGTTTTCCTATGACTCAGGCTGGTTGTGAGTCTATCTGGGTCATTGTGGACAGATTGACGAAGTCTGCCCAATTTCTTCCGATGAAGGTGAGCTTCTCTACTGAGCAGTTGGCCAGACTATATGTTCGCGAGATTGTGAGGCTGCACAGGGTGGCCGAGAGTATCATCGGTGATAAGGACTCGAAGTTCACATCTCGGTTCTGGGAGGCGCTTGGTCCAAACATATTGTGATTGTGCTGTGTGTGGACTTTGAGCGGGTGTGGACCTTGGATTGGTTCGATTGCTTAGAGGTAAGCTTTCGTGTCCTCGCTTTAGCCATTGTTGGTTCCACCATGTCCAATGGGGGGATGATTTATATGCATGATGTTGTTTTCATGTATTGCTTTATTGAAATACTATTGAGATGTTATGTGCAAGCGCTTATGGTATGCATGTGGTGTTCCACCTATACAGTAAGCCTGAGTATGTGGGGACATACAAGATGATGAGGCTGTGGGTGAGGTGCAAGCAGTGTTCCTTGTACTATTGTGGGGTTGTAGATGTACGTCCTGCATTTCTCTGGCCAGTAGAATAATTACAACACACATGGCATGATTATCTGTTGCATTGCACTGATTTTGGAACTTATATTGTTGTATTGTTTTTAGAACTTATATTGCACATGTAAGTGAGCTTGGGATGGAAGATCCTTGATGACCCCTCATCTTACTGAGATTTCTCTTTAGAGATCTCACCCCACGCTTGGGGCACCATTTTCAAGTTCAGGTAATGCGGGGGTTGAGACCTCTAATGACAGGAGGCCGGAGGTTAGTGATATACGTTGTGTTGATGATATGCCTACATGTTTTAGTTATTATTATTGTGTTGCTGTTGTTGAGACTATGTTGGACTTGTTGCCTTATTTGGTGAGCATGAGGATTGTCCATATCACATTGATTGACTATGTCTTATTTAGATTCGAGTTGTAATAATGTATCAGGATATTATCTGACTATGTGTTGTAGTTCTGAGACTTAGATACTCACCTATTTATATACGAGATTATTCAGTGTAGATGGCTGTCGTTTGCGACTTACATACAGGCAATGTTTGGAAATAAATTAAGTAATTCAACTTGGTAATAATAATGACGTCATAATTGAAAAGAAAAAGATATTCCGCATTTTTAATTAAACGTGACTTAATACGATGACATGTTAACAAACCGAATATACACGGGGTATTACAGAAACCGCAGGGATAATCCTTTTGGTCCTTAGACATACTTCGCATGATTTGGATAACTTCCTGGTCTCTGTGATTTTTCCCCTCTAAGTCAGACTCCATCTCCAAACATTTGACCTCTTCTACGGGGGTCATAATGTCCACTTTGTATTTTAAAATTGTATTTTAAAAAATTTTATTATTTTTTTTCCAAAAAAAAAAAAAATTTATATTATCTTTTAATTTTTGCTTTTTTTCAAAAGCAACCAACTACTGGCTATAAAAAAAAAAAGCAGCATTTTAACTTTTATTTTAAATTTTGTTTTTTTAAAAAGTTGTTATCCAAATATCTAAAAATTCTTAAAAGAACTTTTATTTAAAAAAAAATTATTTTTTTAAGAATAAAAGCCCATCCAAACGGGCACTTAAATATGTATATGAATCTTCTATGCATGTTTCATAATTTTATTAATTAAAATATTTTAAAAGATATTACTTTGTTTTAAATATAAAAACAATTAAAATCTTTGCAAGTGGGGTTCACTATCATAACCTTTAAATAAAAGACTCAATTTTTTTCCCACCTAGAAATAAATAAAACGTGCAAGAGTGAGAGTGAACTTGATTAATTAAATGTTCCATATCGTGAAACGCTATATTAAAATTGGAGTAAATACTATTTTTGGTCCTCAGCAAATTTCAGTCAGTGACGGAGCCGGGGAATAAATCCAGCTAGTGCCAAAAGATTCAATTAGTAAAATCCAACTAGTACCAATGTTATATTATTTTTAAAAATCTAATCAATATTAAGGTTATATTATAATTTTTAAAGAAAATATATTGCATTTTAAAAAATTAGCCGGTGCCAAGGCACCACCTAAGAGACAAGGGGCTTCGCCACTGGCTTTAGTCCATAATAAATAAAAAGTTTATTTGTGTTCCCTAAGAAATTCATGATGGACCTATTTAGTTGAAATTGTGGTCCCTCATAATTTCAAAAAAAAAAAAAAACCACATTAGTTCCTCAAAAGATCTAAAATGGGTCAACTTTGAATTTTTTAATAACTACGAATAACCTTTTTATTTGTTAAGAATTAAAATGGATATCATAAAATTTACTGAAGACCGAAAAGGATATTTAATCTTAAATTTGTTTGACAAGAGAATCTCAAGTTATAAATGCCGAATCATTCATATATGGTTGAGCCGATTTCTGATGCTTGGTTGATGCGATTTAAGAGGGATCAAATCAATAAAGTTGTCACGCCATGAGGATAAGAGTATCATGTAAGGGTAGAATATAATGCATGCAAATAATTGAGGTGTACAAACCTAAATTCTATTTACTGGACCGTAATCTATGCTAATTAATGAACAACAACTTAATATTAGTGGACCGTAATCTATGCTAATTAATGAACAACAACTTAATATTAGTACTTGTTTGAATTTTTCTTTGAACAAATTGAAGACACGAATGCTAAAAATATGCGGTCATGGGTAATTGTAGTTGGATATTGTAGATATATATAAATTAAGAGCAAGGTTATAGTTACAACCTTTTTTTTACAATTTTTTACAACCATGTCTTATCACCGTTGATTTCTGCCAATGAACGGTTATTATTTTTTCAAATTAAACTCATTAATTAATTATTAATTTAAAATAAATGATAACCGCTGATTGACGAAAATCAACGGTGATAAGATATGGTTGTAAGAAGTTGTAAAAAAAAAAGTTGTAACTATAACTTTCCTCATAAATTAATTGATGAAGCTCTTGAATCTACAATTAATTCAATAATTTTTTTTGAACATATTAATTACTACTTATAGGGAAAATTTGAGGGAATGGTTGTTCCGGTTGAAGGTTATGGAACGTCTTTAGACTCGGTGAGGATTAAAAAAGTCGTTAATTTAATTTTGATCTGATAATAAAATGAGAATAAAAAATATTTTAAATATAACCTACGTATTAAAATTAATTTAAAATTTTAATTATTTATGATGTGAAGAAGGAAGAGAAAAATTAAGAGAAAGGGAAGATTTGGTACTATTTTGGCATCTTTCATCCATCACCAAATCTCTATACATACCCATCCTTGGGTTGCTACATCGTATAACAACATAACAAACTAAGGGAAATAATACTCTTATGCTACATGAGAGTACATCATTTTCTTACACAAATTTATTTTCCGTACCAATTAATTTTTTTTCTTTTTAAATATAAAATATGAGACCCACATTTAATTTTTCTCTACTATTTTTCTTTTCTACAATCTTATAACATAAGAAAAGTTAAACCCACAAACTAATTAACAAGAATTAAAATGACAATTGAAAAGAATATATAGTAAAATACAAGGTGACTTGTTTGACTTTTGGCCATCCCCTCTTACTTGAGCTAATACCGCTACATTCCCCGATTATTTTACTTTGAAAACGGGGAGGGCCTTTTTTAAGTGCAACCCTCGCAAATAGTATTTACTATTTAGTGCAATGATTTTATTATAACTATATATTTTGAGAAATATAAAGTTGTAATATTAAAATTATTATTTTTTTTTTTGAGAAGAGAGAAGAAGAAGTAACTTTAGTATTATAAATATATAGTCTCCTGAATACATAGTTATAATAATACTGAGACCCTGGTAAGTGGTAACAAACTGGCTCTTGTATTAGTTAATTATGACTCAAGCTAAAAATAAAAAAATAAAATTCAAGCTCATTAACATTAAAAATAAAAAATAAAAAATAAAATTCAAAAGCTTACCCAATTGGGCGCACAAATGAAACGCAAGTGGAATTAAGCCTTTTCTAAAGCTGACAATATTAAAAATGGAGAGAGAAAGAAAAAAAAAAGAACCAGGGAGAGAAGAAGAGGATCTTCTAGAATGGAGTGTGAAGAAGGCGAAGGATACTAATATTGAAGATGAGACTATGGATGAGGAGATGGTGGAGAAAACTACTATTATGGTTCTGGTTGTAAGGTCCCCTCTGTCTGGTGAAGTTTCAGGCAAGACCAAAAGCTTGCCCAATAATGTTGGCAGATGTATAGTCTCCTATAAGGACATAGTCCTCCAACTTAATGGGGATGATGAGGATAGCCATACCGATGAAGAGGACTCGATGGCTATTCAGAGAAAGGAAGAGGAAGATGAAGAGAATGATGATCTAGATAAGGAGAGTCTTGTGCAGCAAGCTAATCCCCTTTGTCCAGTGTACCATTTCTCAAAGAAACAACATAAGGAAGACTACAAAAGGTGGAGGAAAGCTTTAATTATTAAGCTACTAGGAAGGAAAATTAGCAATCGATTCCTCATGATCAGATTGAGAAATTTACGGGGCTTAACTGGTGGAATTGAAGTTATCGATCTTGACAATGGTTATATATTAATAAATTTCCAAGAGGAGAAGGATTATTTTCACGTTCCCCACGAAAGCCCTGGGATACTAGTGGACCACTATTTGGTGGTGCAGAGATGGAGGACAATTGTAACAGCCCGTTGTACACTGGTATTGTTAACATTAATTATGATATTAAGCGTAGTTACAATCACAGCAATTCATTTATAAAAATGAGAATAAACTTTTTCCGATTATTACGCGAATAGTAAAAGTATAAAAAGCGTAATAATAAAAAGCTGTGATCGTAACTGAAACACTAGCGGAAGACTTACTTAACTATTTATACACTTTATTTTATCACATACAAGATACTAAGGGGTTCCCATAAACCCACTTAGCCAATTCCTCACTTTTACGTTTTTACCACTTAACAGGATTTGCCAATTTGTTTTTCTACGAACACAATAAAAATCCAAACTTAAACTTCGGGTTATCTTTTTTTTCCTTATTCAATTGCCTTTCTAACAAGCTAACACACACTCGATTCCGAGCTCGTGAGCTCCGGTTATCGCCGTTTGAAGTTGGACCAACAACATTGCCTACCAACTCCAAAACAGCCTAAAACCTCCAATCTTCACGGAATAAAATGCACCTAACCGCCTAGCCAATGACTCTCAAACTTTTATACCATAAACTAGACACCTCAAACTTCGATTTGATATATCGTATGCTTGATTTGACCAAGTAACGAAGCGGGAATTAACTTCTCAAAACTACCTCAAATCTGCCAACTAGACAGGACAGAACAGGGCAGAAAATGACAACAGCCCCCATAGGCTGCGCACACCACCAATGATCTTAGGCTTTTGATACAACGTAGGGGACATCTTAACCTTCAAAATGGCGTATAGCACGTCCCAATCGGACTACTATGGGGAGAGATACGCTCTTCAAAGTTCACCCAAAAACTGCCAATTTTACAGAAAATTCGCCAGAGTTTCCTTTGTATTTCCTAAAATCCCCAAATTTGCATAAGTTGTTTAACACTACTAATACACCTGAAATCCAGCAAAATCCAATGGGTGGCACACACAAGGAACAACAACGCCTTGGGGCACTTACAACCCAATCCAATATACACTTAAAACATAAGCAGTTTACTTTTAAATCCTTTATAGTTTTAATAACTAACATTCAATTTCATGCATAAACCATAATGCAGATAATCATAAACCTACAATAGGCCTAAAGCCCTTCCATCATATTACATACATCCATGGTATATTTACAATACTGGATTACATTTACATTTACAACTTTAACTTTAAACTACAAATGTTTACATATTACAACTTCACTTGCCAAATAAATCCATAAACTAAAATGACATGTATGATATACTGAAACAAAACATGCATCACTACTCCACTCATCATCATGCGGGCTTCTTGCCCGCTGCTCCATATCCACTGGTACATCCTGAAATAAATGCCCCGAGACGGGGTGAGATATACGGATATATCTCAGTAACCAAGAGGTTCTAGAGAAAACTCTGCCCAATGGTTCACTTCGATGTATATCAATAATATAAAAACAATACCACTGTTATAAAACGGGATAAAGCAAGGGATTTAGAGAAAGGGGGATATATATCAGAACAACTACGACATGCGGGATGGTAGCTACCAATACCACGCCATGTCCTCGGCTATACGCCTATGGGTACTACCCCTGGCGTGTTCATAGAACAACCCACCAAGGTACCCCTTCCAACCATATACACCCGAGACAACCTAGTGTGCTCCTATCCGGATAACACACCATGACCCTGGGTCAACTGGAACTCCCTCTCGGAGACCTATCCAGTGGCAGTCCGGAAACACTTGCCCGAAGGCTAAAAATATCTACTGGCCAGAGATCTGGTACATAAGTACCCACTGTGATAATGCACATGCATGCTCATGCTGTTCTACACTACTCATACACACTTCCTACCATTGCCATCAACTAGCAAGGTGGAACACAAAAGGGGAACAAGCCCCAGTACCAAGAGGTTACCTTTCTTTTTCCTTCCACTGAGCTCCGCAGAACTCCACTTACAACTTGATTCACAGGGAACGCCTACACAGAGGACCATTCCACACACTTAGAACTTTGAATCCACTCATGAATTTCAACATATCATGTGTAAACCACATCACTTACCTCAATCCACTTGATCCAGGACCAAGGGCAATCCACTGTTTCACTGTTCCAAGTTCATATCAACGTACGTCAAAACGCGAAAACGTCAGGCTTCCTCTCCCATCCCTTAAGGGTTCGGCCATAAGAGTGTTATTTTGGGTTTTATTTTTTCTAAATTTTCTTTCTCATTTTATCTCACTTACTTAGGTTACCCAAAGGCTAATTCAATCGCCGTTTTTCTGTTTTACGACTTTTACGCAACGTTTTGCGAAATACTACACTTTAGGCACATTTTGCCACTTTCAACACTTATTATTTTTACATTGATCCTTCCACATGCCAATCACCACACAACCCAACTAATAACTTTTCCATCACACAACACAACACCAAAGTGTTCTAAAACATCAATTTGCTCAATTGTACATAAATGGCCTAATCTTGGTTAGTCCAAACCAAGGATTTCCACTCAATTCCTATGGCCCACAAGTCACATAATCACTTCCTAACATCATATAATCACACTACAATTCACTATACCACACATTAACACAAAACTCAAAAATTCCATTTCATGCATCAATTTTTTTCTAAGTTAAAAATCCATTTTTTTCGCTTAAAATTTTCATTGCATTTCTAACATTAATACATCATTCTAAGACATTATCATCTAATAGAAATTTTCCATTTGAGCTCTCTAACACCACATATCACAAAATCCCTCTTTAGGGTCAATTATCACAACTCAAAATTTAACGAATGAAATGTTGAAATAACTCACCCAATTGAACGGTATAAGGCTACACCTAAGTATACTCCACCATTGGAGCATTTAAAATCAACATGATCACTACAACAAAATTTCACTTTAGCCACAACAAAAACCGTGGCAAAATATCATAAAAACCGTGGCTAAATAAGTTAACCACTGTTTCAAAAACCGTGGCTAAAACTGGCGTTGCATTATTTTAACCACGGTATTTTCGCATTTAAGCACGGTCTTTATGAGTGTGGTAACATTGAGTTAGCCACGGTTTATGTTATATTAGCCACGTTATATTCATGCCTAAACGATTTGGATTCCAATGATGAAAAGTTTTATTTAGCCACAGTCAGCACCGTGGCTAATTATAAGGAATTTAAAAAAAAATAAAAAATATTACAAATTTTCCCAATCATATAAAAAGAAAATGATAAAAATTGCATTTGATACAAGAACCAAAAACCAAATTAAGGGAGATAATCAAATAAAATGGAATACAAAATTTAACACAATACATTTTTTTATATTGTACGTAGAGTTGTATAAATGGGCTCAAGCCTTTGTCAGCGAATTGGTATGGTGCTCATAACTCAACAAATTAGTGGACAAAACAAGTCTCATTAAAGGACAAAAATTAAATACTCAAATATAAGTACTCATTTTAGTGCATGCAAGCATCTCTGTAAAAGGGTTCTTGTTAGATGCTCTCTGCCTGTAGCCCATGCTTAAGTTAGCGTCTGCAATATCAGAAACTCACTATCAGATTGAAGATCAAGTAACATGTCACTGTTATTCTAAAATTTATTCCATCAAAATTTAATCCAACAGAAAATACACATTACTAACAGAAACTAAGCTGAAATAGAGTTGCATTACCTGCTCTGACAAGGGGGCATCAGCATCCAAGCTATGGGTCCATACAAGAAATTATGGCTTAAATTCCTGCAAGATAAGAAGCGATGATTTCACAGATCAAAAACACATTTTTTTACATCTCTCAAAAATCTCAATCTATCCAAGTTTCCATCTTTGAAATTATGTTGTTATGACAAAAAATTATATTATAGTATTATCCATAACCGTATCACTCAATTGTCTTTGTACACTTGCAAATTCAATAATACTAAACACGAATTTGGCTCCTCTAAATTGAGGGGTTGCACAGCACAGAATTATAACCTTTGATTGAAAAATCAACGAAATAGATTTGAACAACTTCGTAGTATTGTACTACTTATACAAGTATTCGATCATAATATCAACAATCAACAATTATAGCTCAAAAGTGAACCCCTCACTTTCGACAGAGTCAAATCCAATAAACACACACACAAGAATCCAGAGTTTCCAACTTGGATGGAAAAATTTTAAAATGAAATGACAAACAAGTAATTGACAAGTGAGCCTTTTAAGTGTAATTAAGTGACCATAGAGAGTCTCAATTCAAACACAGTTATTAGTATGAATTAAGAGAATAACCTTATCATCGAGAGCAAGGTTGAGACTCAAGGTTTGAGTCTTGCGCTTCATTTTATACAATCTCGGTAAGTCGCACATATTGACAATAAAAAATTCCGTGTAAGAATTTGAAGCTCTACAATTACTTACAGTTGCTTCAAGTTCTGCAGATTATAAAGTGAGCCTCCAAGATACCCGGTGAGGTTTAATCCTTGAATTTTGCTGCATGAGGAGAGTGCAGGAATAACGTTTATTAGTGGCATTATAATCTGAATGAGATTATCATCAGTAGAGTTGGTGCATTACAGGTGTATAAGTGATGATCCAGAACATGCTACTCCTGTCCAAGACTCCTCACAAGGGTCACCACCGTTCCATCCTTGCAGCACTGTTGGGTAGTTTAAGGCCCTGTATAGATCTTGGAGAGCTGTAACTGTTTATAAAAAAATTGCAAGAAACATAGTTTAGTGAGAGCAGAATGCTATGGGAAATGTGAGCTACAAAAAATAATTTCAATTTAATTCGAGGGCGAAGCTAAAGCATGTGATTTTTCTTACTTCGGAATGCTGATGACTGGGCAACTAGAGGTGGTTTGGTGTCCAAAGCACCCGTTGCAGCATACTACCACAATTTCAAAGCCACTGAAAAATACAAAGGAATATATAAAATTAAAGAATCATAAGACAGCCACATAATATATTTTACCAATACAAAAGACCATTCCATATCTTAGAATCAGAACCTTCAGCGCGTACACTCAACAGGGATTCCTTGTGGGAATCGCTTAGGATCGATGCAGTAGTTATAGATCATGAAGTACTTCTGAACCCATCTAAGTCTTCTTCTGGCATAAGCATCAAGCTTGTTGCTCTGCAATGCAGTATCAGAGAACGAATTGGAAGAGATGGAGGAGAATTCAGTGGCTTTGAAATTGCGGTAGTATGCTGTAAAGGGTGCTTAGGACCAATCAGTTTTCACCGAACCACCCATTTTGGTATCACTTTGTTCAAGGAAAATGCTTACATGACTAGCACATGAAGGGTTCATAATTTGTTTCCAAATGGTGTTTATAATAAAAAATAGACTGCAGAAAGTGGTGTTTCCAAATGTTGAGTTTATAATTTGTAGAAACACACCATATCAATAATAAGTTGATATAGTTTACATTACATACCCAAGTTATCCTGATCTTTTTTTTTCGTTTTGGTTTCCTAATTCCTAATCCAGTTCTATCATCCTCCCAATTAAATTTTTCTCAGAAACCATGCAACACTAACTACATAACTGAACATATGAAAGGGACTTCAATTTTGGCCAAAACAATGCAGCAACAATAATAACAACTAAACTGATATAGCTTATAGTTCTTTTATTTTACAGCAAAAAAATACCCCCACGCCCCCTCACAAAAAAATAAAATAAAATAAAAATTTGCAGCACAATAGGGTCATCAAATTGCGCAAATGCTACATTCATCAACCAAACAATAAATAAGATTTAGTCCATAGAAGACCTTATATCCACAAACCAATATCACCCAGAATTTTCTAAGATTTGGAGAGCTGAATAATATTTGACTAACATGAACTCAGATTAAAATTCTTCTTTCAACCTTGTTTAGTCCATAGAAGACCTTATATCCACTTACCTAAGCAGAAGATTCATGTAAACTACCTTAACACTTGTGAATTTTTTCTAAGATTTAGTGTTGTGCAAAATTACTGAATCCTTTAATTCCTCATGTGAGGTTGCAAGAAAGGGAAAATGAAAAAGGAACTATGAACCAAGAAATTTGTTAGACTAATTCTAGAGGGCATGCAGTTCATCTGCAACTGGTATGCTGATGCAATCTGTTTTTTCTTACTTCCTTTTTTAATTTTGGAGTAGGAGGACAATAAGGAAAATTGAATATCTCTTTTAATTTTTCTGAAGTAATTAAATATTTTGTAATTAGAGGCTTGGAGTTGAAGAATCTAACACTAAAGGGGCACCCCAAGGGAGGGAGACGGGCAAGCAAAGCAAAGTAAGTTTGCTTTTCTCTTCCTTTTTTAACTGCTCAAAAAAGATTTAGTTAAAAGCATCAAAATCACACATAAATGAAGCATTAAAAATAAATCAATGTGTCATCAATACTGGTATCTTTATCAATGTAATGCATATCACTTAGAACTTTAAAGTAATACAAATGCTAATAAAACCTGAGATGTACTTTCACCATAAATAAGTTTTTTGATTGCTTACTTTATCCAATGATGCAGAGGGAGGCAGAAATCCTGTATGGAATGAAAAATTTGTGTTCAGAGTGGAATACCATCGATCAGGTGATCACTACAAGCTCAACCTTAAAATCATGGACAAGGACGTTTTTTCTGCAGATGACTTTGTTGGCCACTATCAATAGCATAACCACAGAGTAAATCAACCTTAAAATCATAGAAAATTAATATTAAAAAATAATTTTGATATTACTTTTATTATGGTCTTCGTTCAATTCCTCAAGCACCACTATCAATAGCATAACCAGAGAGTAAATCAAGAGAACTGTACCCTTTTGCTTCACAGTCTCTGTAATTTTGCACTTTCTTATTTTATAATATTTCACCTTGAACTTTTAACCTCTCAATAACCTCATATTATATTAGTTCTTCATCACATGCAGCTAATACAGGATGATAACTCATTCCTCACATGACAGTGGTTGCTCTAAGATTTATATCTACCTTCCGCCCCAATCAAAATGTTCACTCTGATTTTGCTTAATTTTTTTTTTTTTGAGAATACTTAATTATCATCTATGGTTTATTACTATCACAAAACTAATGAAAACCTAAAAGCAAATGATGCTTTCAAACCCTGACCATAATACATCCAATTAAATGTTAGGAAAAAATAAAAAAATAAAAAAAGCAATTATATAGAAAGCTATGAAAAGCACTTGAATTAAATCAACAGCATAATACATATTGATGCAAGACTAATGTAGATAGTGACAACTTGCAGAAAAGCATCAGAAAAGGGGAAAAAATAACCTAGCAATAGTCTGTGCGATTGGTTCACCGTCTGCGTCACTGACCTCGAGCTCGTCGGTGATGATAGCACCGCCGCCCTCCCTGCTGTCACGGCTTCGTCCATGGCGGTGCCCCTAACGGGATGCCAAATTCATGCAATGCGGAACGGGAAATGAATTCCCCAATCAGAATTGAAAATGAAATCTAAATCAGAGTATTAAAGAGTTTAAAAGCCCAAATTTAATTACAATTGATAAAAAAACCTGCAAATGGCGGAGAAGAGAAGCAAGAGAAAGAGAGATAATGAGGCATGGTCACTATTTTGGCAAATGAAACACACATCCAAACCCTAGTAAAAAAGAGAGAAATGAAGAAATTAAAATTAAAAAAAGCGTGTCATTTTTTTTTTTAGAATGAAGAAAGAGTGCTGAGAATCTGACTGAGGAAAGATAGACAGAAAAGGTGCTTTCGTGATTGATAACGCCATTCGTTTTTAATTGTATAGTAAAATTTATTATTTTTTAATTTTTTAGACCTATGAATTGTCCGTGGTTAAAAAGTCATGGTTAAAGACCATTTTTCTTGTGGTGGATCACCCTTTTCTCCTTACAAACCGCGGCCTAAATGGGCATGGATCTCCTCACACACTCAATTTCAAGGCTAAACAAGGCTACCAATGGGTTTAGGAGGTGTTTTCCATCAAGATTCAACACAAACTTTGTTGAATCTGGTTGAGTATTGCTTGGTTAGAGGGAAAGGCCAAATCTGCGCAAAAATGGGGCTTTGGGGTTGTTGGTCCGTGGTGGAGAAGAAGAAATGGGTTTAGGAGGAAGATGAATAGTAAAATAGTAAAGTGTTTATTTGACTTTAAGTGGGACCGGATCCCACGTGATTTTAAACTCACCCGAATTTCCCTCCGATCATCACTAAAATTCACAATTTAAAAACCTAATGAGAAATTATAATTTTTCATCTTAACAAAATCCTTTAATTTTACACCCTCAGATAAATTTGGAGCTTTTCGGTTGTTCGGAAAAACACTGCTTTAAGCTACAGCACGCTCCGTTGACAAACTTCCACAAATTAACTTAAATCCCTCAAATTTTATCAGAAATCATATTTCCTATTTCTATGGACCATTTAAAATCAATATTTGAAACCTAGAGCTCAAAATTCCACTGGCACGTTTTACGGTGCAATCTGACTGCGGTATTTTTTACCTGCGAAAAACACTATTCACTGATTTTTCTGAAACTTGCCTATCCACTCAATTTTTCGTTCTGAATCTATTTCCAGGCTTATTTTTATAATCTGAGACCTTCTGCTCAATTTTTATCTTCCTAGGGTTGCGTGTTGGCTAATTACCATTTTGCCATTTCTTTGTATTTTGGCCTATCCTTTGGGATTTTCGCTAATCCATCACTTGATTACTCGCTTAATACTTTAATTACTTAATTTAAAATTGTGAGGTGTTATAACAATGTTCGATCCTTATGATGAACAAGTCAAAAGGCTAGTTGTCTGGGTCCAAATTTCGAGTTTGCCTCTAGAGTTTTACTCAACCCAGCATCTATGGGTAATAGGTAATTTATTTGGCAAGACCCTCAAGGTGGGCAAGATATCTCTCAAGAAATCTAATGGAGGTGAAGGATAATACACATAAAAGGCTAAATATGCTAGAATTTGCGTTGAATTTGATTTGAGGAAAAGCTTTATCTCTCAGTTCCAATTAGGAGATAAGTTCCTGGATGTTGTCTACGAAGGATTGCATTTGATCTGTTTTAGTTGTGGGAGGTATGGACACAAGAAAGATTTCTGCAATGAACAGGTTAAGAACAGGAACTAAAAGTCAAATCTGCCACCATAAACGATTTAGAGGTTGCATTTGGCTCCTGGATGGTTGTTCAGAAGCAAAACATATGAAGGAGGCCAAAGGTTATCATCCAAGCCCAATCGAAAGGGAAGAATAAATTACATCTGATCCATCAAAATGCAGGTCAGAATCAAATGTCCAAGATGGCGAGTGGGTCCAGTGGAGGTAGTTCCAAGACTAGGTTTGACATCTTGGAAAATGCAGATGAAAATGCGGGAGCAGGTGTAAAAGACTCAGAGGAGCAGGTTTCACCTCCCTCAAAGAGTTTACCCCTTCGAGTAGTGGCAGAGGATCAGCTGATAAACATACAACACTACATTATGCTAAGCATGCTGAAGGACCTACAGGAAAAGGAAAAGTTATACCCTATAAGGATAGTGGAACGAAAAGCAACACCAGATTGGGTCACGGGGAAAGTTAGACCCAAGTAGAATCTACAGCAACGTAAGGGCCTAAGAAAAATTCTTAGCCCAGCCCTAGCTCAAATCAGGTAGTAGCTGCCTAGAGACTATGGTGATTGAATCCGATTCGGACAAGGAATTAGCAAAGAAGTTATAGCTCAAAAATCAAAAGGAACAAACGGAGCAAGAAATGCTCTTTCTAATGCGACACAAGTCTAAGTCCCTACACGAAGAAGCACTGAATAAAGCCATTGATTGCATGCAAACTAGAAGCTCAGGTGTCTCTAGCTTGATTAATTCAACCTTGGCAGAAAAAGAAAAATACAACCTTAGAAAAACATAGGGAAAAACATGTGCAAAGATCAAAGAGAAATAATGCTACGAAAATGGAGAAGGTGGCCAGGGCTCTTCAACCGCTTGTTGAGAGGAAGGATAATGGGAGTAGTGGATCTCAGGTCTCCAATATACTCCCCTCATGTGCCCAATGAATTTACTCATCTGGAATTGCCAGGGTGCAGCTAAGAAGCACTTCAAAAGAATAATGAGAACCATGACTAAGAAGCATAAGTTTGATATGGTTGTGCTGTTAGAACCGAGAGTGAGTGGATTTCATGCATCCAAGATCACTCGTAGCTTGGGATATGATGACTTTATTATAGAAGAAGCGGTGGGTTTCACCTTTGGAATTTGGATCCTCTGGAACCAGTTCAGCTTCTCAGTGAAGCTCATTGAGAAAGGTGATCAATTTATTTTGGTGCAAATTTCTATCCCCAATAAACAGCCTTTCTTGTTCATAGCAATTTATGCCAATCCTAGAATTGAAAAACGGAAAGCTCTATGGGATGACCTTCGAAGCCTTCACTCGGTGTTTCATGATCCTTGGATGCTCGGTGGAGACTTTAATGAGATTATCTCGCCAAGTGATAAAAGAGGGGGAGCGCATGCTGACCTTGGCAGATGCTCTGCCTTTTCCACTGTTATGGATGACTGTCAACTTCTGGATCTTGGAAGCTCTGTTCCTTTCTTCACTTTGAAGGGTCCTAAGTTCTCCCACCTAGATCGTGTCCTCAAGAGACTTGACAAAGTTGTGGCTAATGCTCAATGGAGGCTGAATTTTTAAGAAGTTGTTGTTCAGGTAATCCCTAGATTATACTCTGATCATAGTCTTCTTCTTCTCTCTAGTCAAAGACTCAACTGTTCAGGTTTTTCCCTCCCTTGTTAGAACATCCTAATTTTTAGCAAGTTCTGGAGAAAAATTGGAACCATTAGAATGATACTTCTACTAACCTCTCTGAGCTGGCCCCATTCTGAGGGACTGGAATTACAACACTTTTGGCATCATAAATAGAAGGAAATATTCTCTTATTCGAAGGCTTGATGGTATCCAAAGAAGTATGGAAAGCGAATTCAACTCCTTCCTAACTAAATTGGACACTAGGCTGACGAGAGAGCTTAATGAAACTATGTAGCTTGAAGAGCAGTTGTGGTACCATAAATCTAGAGCTTCTTGGATTCAGGATGGGGACCACAACACAAAATATTACCATGTCACTGCCATTGCTAGGAGAAGAAGGAATAAGATCCTTGCTATGAGGAAAGAGGTGGGGATTTGGATAATAAGTGATGAACTCTTAAGAACATGGTGACCAGCTTCTAGCTTAAGCTCTTTACTGAAGACCATCCTGATAGGTGTTGGAGGACTAAAACAGTGAATTGGCCTCAGTTAGAGCTTCGTGAGATGCAGACCATAAGCAAAATTTTTTTTGATGTTGAGATAAGGAATGCTAATTTCCAAATGGGTCCACATAAAGCAGCTAGAGCTTTGTAAGATGCATACCTTAAGCAAACCTTTTTCTGATGTTGAGATAAGGAATGCTAATTTCCAAATCGGCCTACATAAAGCCCCTGGGCTTAATGGTTTCCCGGCTATTTTTACCAATGTAATTAGAGCTTTCTATCTGATAAGGTATGCAGTGACATCAGATTTTATCTTGATAGACTTGAGGAAATTCACAATATTCAGTGTAAGATTTATTATTCTTAAACCGGTGTAAGAAGACCTTACCCCATATATATATAGTAAATAATTGATTGTTAGACGTAAAACAGCTGGAGAAATGTAAACCCTTATATATATATATATAATATATATATATATAATATATATATATATATATATATAGGTGACAACATTAACTGTAGGGATAAGACTTACAAGTCTTACTCCCCATCTCAACTGTTGATTTTCGTCCATTTAACGTTTATCTATACCAATTGATTAATTATTAATTTCAAATAAATAATAATCGTTGGATGGACAGAAATCAAAGGCTGAGATAGAGAGTAAGACTTATAAGTCTTACTCTATAGTCAAAATATCCCTCTTATATATATATATATATATATATATATATATATATATATATATATATATATATATATATATATATATATATATATATATATATATATATATATATATGGGACAGGATCTATAACACCTCGTAAATTCAAATGTGAATTTATCTGATAAAATATGGGTTTAAAAGGGAAGGATTAATGAAAATCAGAGAATTATGGCCAAAATGGGCAAAAAGGGCAAAATGGTAATTTGCCAAAAACGTAAACCGAGGCATGAAAAATGGAGTTAGAGATTTAATATGACAAAAATAATGCTAGAAATGGAATCAGGGCGGAAAATTGAGTGAATAGGCAAATTTGGGAAAAATTGATGAATAGTGATTTTTAAGTGTTAAATACTGCGGTATGAGTGTACCGATAAGTGTGAAATTTTTATCAATATTTTGGGGAAATAAAAATATGTCATGGACTGGAAAAATATGTAGATTAAGAATTTGTGATCAGAAATTTTATCGGGATTAAAGTTAGATCGCGTGTGGGACCCGTGTGACCGAAGTCACTTAGCTTCCCACTCTTTTCCCCACGCCTTCTTCCTCTTTTCTTCTCTTCTCCCGTGCCTTTTTCCAGCCATTGAAGACCAAAACCCACCATTTCTCTCTTCCCTCACCATTTGCTCATTTCTTCACCAAATCACTTGGTTTTGGTGTTGAAATTTATTGTAAACAACCTTCTAAAGCCATTGGTGGTACTCTCTAGCCATGGAACCGCCTCCTTGCTGCGTTTTTGGACATGGACAGATCCGAACCATTGTGGTTCTTGGAGTTTTTGGGAGCTTTTGATCTTCCTTTGGAGTAGTGAAGCCTTGGTGGTGTTCATACACTAGATAGTAAGTATATTTGTGGTATCTTTGTGGTTGATTTTGTAGATCTAGAAATTTTGCTCCAAATCTTTAATCTTAGATGTGTGATGATAGAGAGCCCAAATGGAAAAATGCTATTAGATGAAAATGCCTTAGAATGATGCTTGTAAGCTAGAAATGCTATGATAAATTTTGGTGAAAAAGTTAGATTTTAACTTAGGAAATTTTGGGTTGAGTTTCATAACTTTGTGAAATTGGCATGTGGTGTAATTGAATAATTGAATGATGGACCATTGGTATAGGTTGAGAATATGATTAAATGATTAGTATGAGTGTTAAAATGGAATTGAAAACCTTGTATAACCATCCTTGAAGAATTCGAACCATAGAGAGGTTTGGAGGAAAAATGATGTAAAAGTTGTGTAGTTGAGATTTTATGATATAAAGTGGTGTTTGATTGGATGGTAGGTTAGTATGTTGTTGTGGAATTGGAAGAATGTAAAATGAGTGATTACTTTGAGATTAAATGATTGATTTGGAAATGGTTTGATAATCATGTTGTTGGTTATTTAGGTTGCCTCGTTTGGACGCTTTGGAAGCGGAGTAAGCTTGGAGCTTACGTTTGGAGCATTGGCTCGGTGTTGAGGTAACCTTTGGAACTGGGGTTTAGTCCCTTGTGTGCTCCACCACACCTAGTGGATGGTTGTGGTTGGATTTTGTGTCATTGGACATTGTGTGATTATGTGTGGTCATGCTTTATTGCATGATATGTGTGAAATTGTTTGGTCACTGGCCAGTTGACGTGTGTTGGGTTTGGACATCCGCTGGATCATTTCGTGATGGAATGCCAGTTGGGTATGCCGTGGGGTCGACTCTGGGAGCGACACCAGGATGAGCCAAACATGGGACGTCCGCCGGATAGGGCTCATGAGGAGTTCCGGTTGGGTATGCCATGGAGTCTTCTCAACCATGGGAGAGGCGCCAGGATTGTCTCGGGAGTTATATGATGGAGTCCTTGAACATAAATCCAATTGAGGATGTTCTCGGTTTGTCTCCAGTTGGTGGGTGATATTGTATGTCATGCATTTTACATTAATGTCATTGTTGCACATTGAGTGAGCCATGGGGTGGAGAAGCCTCCAGGGCCCTTGGTTTACTGAGATATATTTATATATCTCACCCCGTGTTTGGGGCATCATTTCAGGTTAGGTTGAGCCTGGAAGAGTGGAGCATGAGGTGCATACTGGAAGCACCATGTGATGAGTATTGGATTGGGGACACACCTTGCATATGTTTAATGTTTTAGAATTAGGTCATGAACTTGTGCATGTTGAAATTGCCATGCCTTGTATGTTCATGACTACATGTTAAATTCTTCAATTTGATGTGTATGTATGACCTTGGTACCTATTGTATATTTGAGTGAGCATGGGACTTGTCCATTGCCACATTCCTTGTATTCGAAGCCTTGGTATTATGTTGTAAAATGGTGCATATTTGATGTGAAATGGCCATTATATTAAAGACTTTGTAAACGATGTATGATTGTATGAAAATGCATGTTGGAAGGGCCTAGTGCCTACATTAGAGTATGTCTAAGTGTTGTGTGGAGTACTAAGGTGTTAGGGATGGATTACACAACTCTTTTTGGGCTGAAAATGCTGTAATCTGTCACTTTTGCTGCATAGTAATCGATTACCCAAGCATGGTAATCGATTACCATGCAACAGGGGACGAAATATATGCCACTGTCTCCACTGGTAATCGATTACTGAGGCTTGGTAATCGATTACCATGTGAGGTAATCGATTACCAGAACAGAGGAGGTAAAATTTTAGCTACTGCCTCATTTTTGACAGGTGGTAATCGATTACCACCCACTGGTAATCGATTACCACAGTGTAATTTTCGAAAATTCAGGTTTTTCTAGACTAAAAGAAAGGGGCTTAACTTGGTGGGTAGAACTCCAAATGGTACGTGGTTTGAAACCACGCGTAGCTAATGTAAAGGGCTAGAACATGGTAAGATATGAAAGTAATTTGATGAGTTTAAATGAGTTGAATAAAAAGAAAGATTAGTGATGTTAGTAAACTGAATGCTTCCGCGAATTGCATCTACAATTATAGTGTTGTTTTAATTGATTACGGAAAATGTTAGTGTTATGAAAAGGAATATAATAAAAGAAAAAAGTTGCCCGTAATTTAATTAACCCAATTACTGTGATTGTAACTGCGCTTAATATCATAATCAATGTTAACAATACCGGTACGTAACGGGCTGTTACAGGATCCTTTGACACCGGTGTCAAATTTTGAATTTTGACACCAAATCCTATCCGTTGATTTCCGTCAAATTCTGAGTTGATCAGACCCATACTGAGGAATCACATATACAATAATCATAAATAGTTCATAAATAGCTATGCAACACAAAATACAGTTATACATTATCAGAGTTCCCTAACAAAACTGCTGTGATACCATAAAATATAACAGCCCGTTGTACACAGATATTGTTATCATTAATTATGATATTAAGAGCAGTTACAATCACAACAATTCATTTATAAAAATGCGAGTAAACTTTTTCCGTTTATTACACGAGCATTTAAAATAATAATAAAGCGTAATAATTAAAAGTTGTGACTGTAACTGTAAACTCTTTGCAGAATAATTATTTAAACTAATTTTATATCATATATTACTTCCCTCAAGTCACTAAGGGGTTCCCATAAACCCACTTAGCCTAAATCTCACTTTTACGTTTTGTACCTATCCGAACATGGTTCAGTATTTTAATTACTACGGACAATCCGCATAGCGCAAACCTCTCATCTTTTATTATGTTACTCTAGACTTAATTAAATTTCTAGGAAGCTATCACACGAGTCATAAGGTTCTCTTTTGCTCCGGATATCGCCGTTTGAAGTTGGACAAACAAATCTGCCAGCCAACCTCAAAACGGCTCCAAACAGCCTTCACTCAATCATTTATTCTGGAAGATCCACTCAACCAATTTCTCTAAATTTTTTATAAAACAAACTAGACACCTGAAGCTTCAATTTGAAATATCATAAACCTAATTTGACCAAGAAACGAAGCGGAAATGATTTTCCCAATCACACACAAGATCTGCCACATGCGTAGTGTCCGCATGGGCAATCCATGTTCTCTGCCTTCTATAGGCCGACTTCCAACCCAAAAAAATCCCAAAATTTATCACAAGATAGAGGACATCTCAAGCTTCAAAGCGGCGTATGGCACGTCCCTATCGGACCTCTGTGGAGGGAGATATGCTCTCCCACAGTTCACCTAAATTTTGCCAATTTCTAAAAAATTCGCCAGAGTTTCCTTTGTTTTTTTCAATATATCCCAGATTTAAAAAAGTAATCTCTAACCTCAATTTGTACCCAATAATAATTGGGTGGCACACAAGGACCAGTAATACCTTGGTGTTCTTACAACCCTTTACAGTTTATATCCAATTTATTCAATATACATCATTCATGCTTACTTTCTCAATTTAACTTATTTCATTCACAAGACCCCATTTGCATGCATTCTTAGAATCATTTACATCCTAGAATAGGCCTATTGCCCTTTCATCATATTACATACTTCCATGTTGCATCAATCCTCCATATTACAAATTACAACTTCAAATAGATATAATACAATCTTCCTTCAGAATACAAAATAATTGCTCCAAAATAAAACATGATAATCAAAGACTAAACTTAGACAAAATACATCATGAACAAAATGATAAAAATAATCCTAATCATATGCATTGTTCATGACCTAAGTCTAGCCTAGACCCAATGGCCAACAAAATGCAAAATAGGTAATCCTACGTCCAAATCATCCTACGGGCTTCTTGCTCGCCGCTCACACACCACTGGCACTACCTAAAATAAAATTCCCAAAGCGAGGTGAGATATACGAATATATCTCAGTAATCCAGAGGTTCTGAAGAATACTCCGCCCAATGGCTCACCTCGATGCATATAAATAACATAACATAACATCCGAAAACGGGATAAAGCAAGGGATTTAGTGAAGTAGGGGAACACAGGGAAATAAAATACGACGAAGCTGGAATGGTCAATGCATAAACCACGCAACGTCCAGCCTATTGGCTCAGCATATAAGCCTACGGGTTTCAAACCAAGGCGTGTTCCCAGAACATCAACCAAGGCACCCTCCAACCATATCCACCCGAGACTTCCTAGTGTGCTCCTATCCGGATCACACACCACGACCCTAGGTCAACTGGAACTCACTTACGGAGACCTATCTAGGGGAAGTCCGTAATGCCCGAAGGCAAACAGTCTACGGGCCAGAGACACGGTACATCCAATGTTCCAACACACATACAATATGCATGAATATGTTATCCTATATTATTTACATATATTTCCTACCATCACCCTCAACGGGCATGGTGTAACACACAAGGGGATCAAACCCTAATACCAAGGGATTACCTTACTAATCACCTCCACGTAGCTCCAATGCAATACTTCCCCGAGCTAGATACACAAACAGAAATGCCTACACAGAGGACATTCCCAATTAATTTCCATTCACTCAACACATGCAAGTTTTCAAGTACATATGCATGGTTCCAAAATACTTACCACAATCCCTTTTGGTCTGGGACCAAGGGCAACCAACCGAGCTCACGGTTCAAGGTTCAAATCCGCGGAAGGAAACCTACATTGATCATACACGGATTATTAATATACGGTTAATCCACCAAATTCACAAAACGTCAAATTCCTCCCCCCACCAAGTGAGGTTCAGCCATTTAAGTGTTAAAATACAAATTATTTTTCTTTATTTTCTTTTCATTTTCTTAAGTATCCCAATGTCATTTTAAGTGCCAATTTGCATCATACGTCATACTAACATCATTTTGCCATTTAATTCACTCTAAGTTCGATTTTTAATCCCACACAACCAACCACTTTTTCCTTTGATTTTCAAAGCATCCAACCATCACACAACCCTTCTAATTAACATTTAACCTCCCAACATATCAATCATACAATTTCACAACCTCTAATTCCCATTTTTCCTCTCTTGGCCGAAATGCACCATGTCACACACCAAGGGTTTTTCAATTCAATTCAACTATTCCACACCTCATACAATCCTATTATTAAATCATACAACTATACTAAAACTCAACTACACAATCCTAAAATCAACCAACATCACAAAGTAATGGAATTTCACCAAAATTTTCCTAAGTTAAACTCAATTTTCACCAATAAATTTTATGACATATATCACTCCAAGACATCATTCTAAGACATATTCATCCAATACACAATTTACATTTGAGCTCCCTAACTACATCAATCACACAAAATTCATTTAGGGTTCATGAAATTTAATCAACAATCCAACTAATAAAAAGTGATGAAACTTACTCAATAGCTTGGCCTAGGACTCCTCCACAACATACTAAACCATTGGAGAACCAAACAACTCCATAAGTGAAAATCTACACACAATGGCCGTGGGTTTGGGGTGGGGGTTCTCAAAATCTAGGGAGTTTCATGGCTCAAGGCTACTACCATAGTATTTGGGAGGCGATTTCCAACAAGTTTCAAGACAAACTTTGCTTGATTTGGTTGTGTTTTGAGTGAGTTAGAGGAGAAAGAAAATTGAAGAAGCTTTGGCCATGGAGGAAGGGGGTGGCGCGGTTTTTTGGAGAAAGGAAGGAGAGAATATGATCATGAATAGTAAATGGCCATGTGGCTTTAGTGACTTAAGTGAGGTGGGCCCCACTGCCACCTCACGCGGTTTCAAACTAATTTAAAACTCCTGCCTATTCCGCTAAACTTCAATAATTTCATAACCTATTTAGAAACTCTAATTTTTAACATTAACCATTGTCCTTTAATTATCCTTGATCAGATGAATCCAGAGTTTTCCGGTCGTTCGGAGAAAATGCAGTTTTAAGCTGCTACGCGCGTCGTACGCATACTTCCCCAAACTTACTAATTTCTCTCAAATTTGATCATAAATCAAATTTCCTAGTTCTATACACCATTTATAACTTATATTCAAACCTAGAGCTCAAAACTCAATCGACACGTTTTACGGTGCAATTGTATCGCGGTATTTTTACCCGGTAAAAATACTAGTCACAGAATTTTCTAAAACTTGTCTATCCACTCAGTTTTTCGTTCTGAATCCATTTCGAGGGTTATTTTTATCATCTGAGATCTCCTACTTAATTTTAACTTCCTAGTGTTGCGTGTTTGACTAATTATCGTTTTACCCTTCCTTTGCATTTTGACCTGATTTTTAGGATTTTCACTAATTATCCTCTTTGATCTAGTTTGATATATTAATATATAATTTAGAAATGTGAGGTGTTATAACTATGCTTTATTGAGTTATACCAATTAATTAATTATTAATTTCAAATAAATGATAACTGTTAGATAGACAGAAATCAACGAATGAGATGGGGAGTAAGACTTCTAAGTCATATACCGAAGTTAAAAAATCACTCCCCATATATGCATATATACATATATAGGGCTTTATACTTCTCCAGCAAGTTGGAAAAGAGAATTTTTGTAGTTGAGACAATAAAAGGGGGCCTACCATTTTTAGAAAAGAAGAAGAAATGGCTTATTTTTTCATGTGATAGTGGCAAGAGAAGTTGGCTTTTGCAATCACTAGAGAAGTTTTATACCCACACACACACACACACACACATAAACAGTAAATTTGATACAAATACAACACCTACTATAAATGTTTTAAATTATTAAATTATTATTTTTATTCAAAGAAGGATATTCTACTAAAGACTTTCTTGAAAACTTACATTTAGAGGTGTAAATATGCTAGGCTGGGCTAGGCTTTGCCTTAAAAAGGTTAGACATGTGTAAAATACTTTAGGCCCGCCCTGGTCTGTTAGTCTTATAAAGGCCCAAATTATAAAAACTTTGGTCTAGGCCTGAAATCCTGTTTAAGCCTATTAGGCATCAATAATTAAAAAAATAATTAAACTAATATTACTTTATTATTAAATAACATAATAGAAGCTGACCTATAGGCTTATAGGACCGACATGTAAAAGAAAGCCTATGACCTGCTTTCTAAATAAGCTTTTTTTGAGGGTTGAGCTTGTTCTATTTGGCTATATGCAATAGGTCGAGTCTAACTTGATATATGCCGAGCAGTAGGCTCCTATTAGGTTGACTAGCCCATTTACACTCCTTCTAATTTTCACCATTCCATTTTCTATCTCTTTTTTTTTTTTTTGGTAATCACCATTTTCTATTAAGTATATATAGGGCAGGAAAATGCAAATTTCCATCTATTTATAAACTTGTTTAAATATAATTAGGATTGATTATATATATATATATATATATATATATATATATATATATATATAATTAGGATTGATTCAATCATAATGAGATATAGCAAAGTAAAATATTTTTTCTTCTGAAAGCATGCCATCTTTAAAATAACATCATATTTTATCTGTACCATAATCATTGCACAATTTCCCTCCCGCCCAATATTGATCTTTATAAAATAGAATAATCTCAATAAAATTAAGTTACTTTATTATAAATCATGATCATTTCATCAAAAAAAATAAATTAATGAAAATATTAATTGAATACATTGCATGATGATGAGATGATGGATCCATTGAATGGAAAAAAATTAATTTATTATTATTTAAATAAAAATTACAAAAATATAGTCATTTTGAACCAATTTACAAATTTATTGCACTCAATTTTGCCTCACACATACAAAACTAGTCTCGCCCCACATGGGCAAAACTAGTCTCGCACCACATGGGCGAGACTCTGTTGGATTCTAATGTGATTTGTGTCCCTTTCTTTTTCCTTTTCTTTTTCTAACAATTTCTTGGAAGGCAAACACCTTCAAGGAGTACGAAACCCCAACTCTTGAATCTTCGATCTCTAATTAGTAGCTGAATTTTTTGTGGGAATAAACATAAAGTCAGAATTTTTACAAAGGGAATTGAATAAGACAAACAACAAAAAATGGAAAAAAAAGGTGGGAAATACTTGATGAAGGGTGGCCTCAAGGGCCTGATATGGTTATCAATGGGTGAGTGGTTCAACAGTCCCAATCAACGAGGCTTACGGCAAACCGCTAATTCCATCCTCATCTCCTCACAGCTTGTGGAGGTGTTCCCCCCGTGATTCATCTTTTCACATTCTTTTCACACCTGAAAATAAGACATCTTGTCTAGGAACACCTTCAACAACAAATACCAAAAACAAAAATTGATTGTTTTTCTAAGATAATTTTCTTGGTTGTTGAGAAATCCGAGCAAAATTGAATCTAAAGAAATCATAAACCAACACAAAGAAAGAAAACAACCTATTTGCTCAAAGTTTTCCTTTTTTTTCCCTAGCACTTGAAGAAACCCAAAAAAAAATAGAAACTAACCTTAAAATTAAATATACAAAGATCCTTTTTTTTAAACATATGAAGAAACCCAAAAAGTTTTAAAACTTGAGATTCCACGTAGAGAGAAATAAACTCAAAATATCTTATGCTAAGTTTCCAAATATTTGCAAAAACAAACCCTTCAAAAGTTTCTATGGTTCCCAAATGAACAAACAGAGATAAACCTTTCGAAAAATATTGCAAATAGCCATGAAAATTGAGTTCGTTTTTGCTTTTTCATTTGCCTATCTAATAGTGATCTGAATTTTCATACAACCCAGTGTGCCAGATTTTTTATCTTTATTTTTCAATTTCCTGTGTGGAAACAAAATCTTTATTTGAATTTTTATATGTTGTTTTCTTTTTTTTCTCCCACACACTCCTTGAGGGTGTTTTCCTTCCAAGAAAGGTGTTAGAAAAAGAAAGATAAAGGGACACGATAGGAATCCAACATAGTATCGTCCAAGCGGGGCAAGACTAGTTTCACCTAAGTGGAGCGAAACCCCCATATGTATTTTGCTTTTGTGGGGCGAGACTAGTTTCGTTTGAGTGGAGCGAAACTCCTACAGCTATTTGTTTGTGTGGGGTGGGACTAGTTTCGCCTGTGTGGGGAAAAATTGAGTGCAATAAATTCATAAGTTGGTTCAAAATGACTATTATTTTCATAATTTTTTATTTAAATAATAATAAATGATTTTTTTTGTCTCCAATGAACTACACGTTTTATAAATATTTTCTGGTTATAAATGAAGTATATAGTATAAGAGCTAGTATGGGAAAAAGGAAAGTAAATTATGTGAAACCAATGTACTCAAAATGAAGATTTCAATAATGCAAGAGTTTTAATGATAACAAATAAGCTTGGAAGAAACTTCAAGAGTGATGCAACTCACAACAATCAAAAGGATGTCAAAAGAAGAAATTCAACAATTCGATGGATGCAAAACCATCAAGACACATAACCAAGTCCAACGAGAGATCAAGAATCAAGGTACAATAGAAGTACCAAAGTCCTAGAATGTACAAGTAGTACATCTATAGGATTCAAACTTAAATGTAAAGGTAATTGAATTATATTTTGTAACATCCTGTTGCACACCGATATTGTTAACATTGATATGAAATTAAGAGCAATTACAATCACAGCATTTCATTTAAAATACGAGTGAATTTTTCTCTTTTCATTACGTAAGCGTTTAAAAACAATAATAAAGCGTAATGACATAAGATGTGATCATAACTGAATTCTAAATGCGGAATAAATAAAATAAAAGCCTAACTATCATACATTAATTATTTTAAGTCTCTAAGGGGTTCCCATAAACCCACTTAGCGTAAATCTCACTTTTATGATTTTTCTACAACTGAACATGCTTCACTCTATTGGACACTGTACAAAATTCCCATGCTACTAACCTCTAATCTTTTAGTATTTTATTCTAGACTCAATTACCTTTCCAACAAGGTATTCATAAAGTTCTCTCTAGCTCCAGTTATCACCGTTTGAAGTTGGACAAGCAAATTTGCCAGCCAACCCAAAATATGGCGCCAAACATACCTCACCATTTCTGCGATCAGAACAAACCACTAAACCAATTGCTCTCGAATTTTATACAGTATACTAGACACCTTAAGATTTAATTTGAGATATCATGAGCCTTATTTTAGTAAAAATTGAGGGTGACACAATTTATGCAAAACTGGAACCCGAACAACCCACTGTGTAGGGACTTTGGGTGGTCTCCACTCAAACGCACCTACAGGTCGCTACACAGGTTTAATTACTACCAAATTTTGATACAACGTAGCTAACATCTCAAGCTTAAAAATGTTGTATGGCACGTCCCTATTGGACATCTGTGGAGGGAGATATGCTCTCCAAAAGCCAGCCTAAAAATTGTCATTTTAATATAAATTTTGATGGAACCTCCTTTGTTTATTCAACTTATCCCACTTTATCAAAAATATGTTTCAAAGCCTCAAGGGTACCCTAATAGTTATGGTTGGCACACAAAGACCAACAATGCCTTGGTGCTCTTACAACCCATAACAATTTACAAAATTCTTATCAATTTACCATCCATTAATTAACTTTATCAAAACTTAACTTATTACAATCACATTATCCAATTGCATGCATTCTTAATAATAGACACATAAATCATAACCTAAAATTGGCCTATTGTTCTTTCATCACATACATGCTTTATAATATTACACAAGGTCTATAAGCATTATATTACAATTCTCCAAATGATAAATATAACTACAATGAAATCCTCAAAATACAAGATATATAATCAACTAGACTTAGCCAAAATGAATTATGATCAAATATGACATGATACATATCCGTAATACAACATAAAATATTCATGCTCTAAGTCTAGCCTACGCCAAGTGTGGCCTCAAAATGCAAAATGCTCTCCAACTCCATAAGCTCAACCTGTGGGCCTCTTGCCCGTAGCTCCTGTCCCACTACAACCACCTGAAATAATGCCCCAGACGCAGGGTGAGATATATGAATATATCTTAGTAACCCAGAGGTTCTGGAGATCACTCCGCCCAATGGCTCACTCATATGTAAATGTACAACAATGAATCATAACAACAAAGGGATATAACAAGGGATTTGGAGAAGTAGGGATGTATACGGAGAAAACACACGATGAAGCTGGATTGGTCATAGCCAATACCATGCAACATCCGACCTATTAGCCTCGGCATATAGCCTACGGGCTCTCATCCAAGAATGTGTTCCCGAAACATCATTCAAGGCACCCTCCATCCGATACACCTGAGACATTCCTAGAGTTCTCCTCAACAGATAACAGCTCTATGGCCCTAGGTCAATTGGAACTCCCTCACGGAGACCTATCCAGTGGAATTTCGTAACGCCATAAGGCAATCTATCTACTGGCCAGAGATACGGTACATCATATGCACCCTATATATATATGTATGTATATATATATGCATGAGCATGTTATAATCACATCATTGACATACAACCTCCATCCACTACCCAAATGGGCATGGTGGAGCACACATGGAGATTAACCTCAGTACCAAGCGATTACCTTCTTGAAGCTCCCAAGCTAGGTAGCACCAATGCAAGTTACATAGTAACTTAGTCCACCCAAAAATTCCTACACAAGGTCATTCTCATATTCATTAGCATCACATAAAGACCACTCACTTGGTCATTTAAGCATTCATGCAACTTTGACATAAATACTTTCCACAATCCTTTTGGTCAAGGATCAAAGGCAATCCACCAAGCTCAATCCTCAAGGATCACGTCCGTGGGAGGCAACCTACAACGATCACACATAGGATCATCAATTCAATTGTGCATCAGATTGAAATACAACATAATGAACTCCCTTCCCACACAATCACCATTTCGGCCATAAGGCCTACAATACCTAAACATGTTAACTTTATGTCAACGTTCCTATGGCTTCCTAAGCCCATGACAACACCAATTCAAGTCCAACACATCATTCAATTACAACTCAAAACCTTTTTTCCAAACTTCCTCTTTATGGCCGAAAATTCCACTTAGGCATATCCAATGATTTTGTTTCCAATTCACATGCCTCACACAACTTATTCAAACTTAGCTCAAACCATTACAACACCATTTACATCAATTTAACATCATTCTTTCTCATTTTTCCCTAAATGGCCGAATCACGCATACCTTGGTTCTAAGGGACATTCAATTCAATTCCACACTTCAAACACACCAAACAACATATAATTAACCAATACAACTACTCCACAACTCAATTTTCCAATCCAACAACAATCTCAACTCACAAAGTCATGCTCATGAACCACAAAATTGCCTGAGTTAAATATTTTTCATCAATCAATTTTATGAGCTCAATCATCATAAAACATCATTCTAAGACATTTTTATCTAATACACAAATTCAATTTGAGGTCCCCAACCACATTAATTCACACACACAAGCTCTAGGTCATCAAACATCAATCTCACAATTTATCCAATGAAAAGTGTTGAAACTTTCCAAGGATCAAGGCCTAGGACTCCTCCTTACAATATCCAAGCAATAGCTTAAGCAAACAACACCAAGAACACCACTTTGTCCCTTAAAATTCATGGAATGGGTCTCACTTTTCTCTCAAAATAGGAAGTTTCAAGAGTTGAGGATGGTATGGTTGGGTTTGGATGGATGTTTACTTAGATTTTCATGTGGTGGAAATTTGATTTTGATGAAGATTTGGTTGAGAAAGTTCAAGGAGAAATTTTCACTCCAAAAAGGGGGGGTGTAGAAAGCGGAAGAGGAGGAAGATGAATGAATAGTGCTCTATGCACATGTGGCTTAAGCCCACTTATGTGGGTGGGTCCCACACACCACCTCGCGTGATTCAAATTATTTTGAATTTCCTGCTTAAACCACTAATCTCCAATTAATTCCTAGACTATTAAGAAACTCCAAATTTTAATATTCACCAAAGTCCTTTAATTGCCATTGAGCAGATGAATCCGGAATTTTTCGGTCGTTCGGTGAAATAACACTTGTAAGCTGTTATGTGCATTGTCGGCACGTTTCCCCAAAAATCTTAATTTCAATCAGTTTTCATCAATAATCATAAATCTTAGTCTTATGTACATTTTTCAACTTATTTCCAAACCTAGAGCTCAAATTTCATTCGGCACACTTTTCAGTGCAACTGTACCGCTGTATTTTTACCAGGTAAAAATACTATTCATTAAATTTCCAGAAACTTATCTAACCACTCAATTTTTCATTCTGAATCCATTTCCAGGGTTATTTTTCCTATTTGATACCTTCTACTAATATTTCATTGTCTAGGGTTACGTGTTTGACAATTCACCGTTTTACCCTTTTTACGTATTTCGACTCAGAATTCAAGATTTTTTCTAATCCTACCCTTTAGTCCATATTTTAACTATAATTATAGGTTTTAGAATTATGAGGTGTTATATATTTCATGAATAAGCTCAAAGTATATTTATCTTTATACATGCATTGTCAACATCTTTAAACACTAGAAATATATTTGAGAATCTCATGAAAACATTCTTAACCTGGTTTATAACTTCAAACTTTTTCATTAAGTCAAGGATTTACATAAAAAGTGATTGGAGGCAAGTTTGAGTTCTTTTGAACTCTAAAAGACTGCATTTTACTTGTTGTCGGGAAAGTATTTGAATACTTGTGCTAAGAACAAAATTAATCGAATACTTACAGAAAAGTATTCGAATACTTTTCTAGAAATAAAAGTATTCAATTACTTATCAAAAAGTATTCAAATACTTACTGGAAAATAAGCATTTTAATGGCTATAAACGGCTAGTTTTGATCCAGCACTTATAAATATTCATTTGTTACGCCTCAAATCACTTGAAGTCACTGTTGTATTGAATATACATTCATTCTTGATTATTCTCTTTGAATCAAGCACATCAATTATTTAACAACCCGTAGTGCTCCGGTTGTTAACATACATGATATTTAGCATACACAGCGGAAGACTTTATCTTAAAAGAATATTAAAGTGTCTTATAAAAATACGAGTAAACTTTTTTCAAAATATTTTCTAAAACATTTTCAAATCGTTCATCTGATATGTTGCATTCGCATAACATTAAAATTAACATTAAGTCTACTAATTAAAACCATTGGCCATCACTAGTGGCCGTTGACCATCCGGATATGACATCAAGTGTCATTCCTAATGAAGTCTCACGGACAGCATAACGGCTGTATTTTGGATCACTGGGAACATGGGTCCCACACATACAATAAACTGATAGATACAATGATCAAACAGACAGCTCGCGAGTCCCATACGGGATGTGATCCCCTCTCGAGTCAATACAAACAATAAGGCTCCATGCCCAAATAACGGAAAACATACATCAAGTCTATATTAATTTCAAACGCGTCTAAGCAACAATAAATAATCCTTGGCTCCAATACTACAGTCATGAGCCTAAAGACATACATAACATAATCTCAACATTAGATAATTAAGAATGTTAATAATTATACATGTCATCATAAAGTCTAATCATAATTAAAATAAATTAGCATCGTCATCCACTATTCCAAAGTAGGGGCCTTGCCCCTAGAAGCATCACCACTACTCTGGGTACCTGAAATAATGTCCCTAAACGGGGTGAGATAACACATCTCAGTAAGCTCAAAGTTCATAGAGGATACTCTAATTCCCTGAGCCCACTTCCTGCATGACAAGTCAGATATAACGCATATAATACATGCATACAACATAAACATAGCATCATCATATTATCCTTGTATAACCTCAGGGTCAAAGCCATAGACGGTTACACATGTGTGACTCCAGGGTCAAGCCATAGACAGTCAACACAACCTCTGTATGAAATAGCTCCTATAGTCAAGGCATAGGCAGCCTACATACCATAATCACTGGCCAGGATTCTCAAAATATATATCATCAGTGCATCATCATAACATCAAGAATCATATAACATCTATATGAATGTGAATGAATGCACATATACATTATACCACATACTTTCATACAATACAACCATAATTCCCACCATCATGGTGGGGCCACAAGAGAGAGGAGCAACTAGAACTAGGAGTTTACCTTACTGAGCTTATCACAAGCCCAACTCCAATAGTAAAATATGTATGCTCCAATAAACCCGCAAGTGCCAACCTTATCAAAAATTTGATGACGATTCAGATAAAAATTATATCGGGTCTCACTTAAGTGACATAGCACCCCTCATTATGGCACCCTCCCTCTTTCATTCCACTTCTGATCAGCCTCTTTCACCATCTATCTCTAATATTTTGAATTTTGAGTTTTCTCCTCCTTCTCTCTAAGTTTTCTCCATTAAAACTCCACCAAATCACCAAACCTCCATCACCAAAGTTGTTCTTCTCCTCATCCTCTTCAAGAATATCCTATTTTTATTTGGAAAAGCCAAATTTTTGTGGTTCTTCTTCTCCGTACAGCAGCGCTTTCATGGGGTTTTCAATTCATGTTGTTGGTTCTTTGAGTTCTCCTTGAAGAACACCACTTTGATGCTTATTTCCTTATGTTCTAGTGTAAGTTTCTTGAGTTTTCTTCTAGAAAAATCCCACCTTTGTGTTATGTTCTTGAGTTCTAACCTTGGGTTTTCTTAAAGGTATGTTCTTTGTGGAAAGAAAGCATGCTTGCTTGAGAAAGATGGGAGCTTGAAGCATAGGTGCTCATTTGAAGATGTAAGCATGAAACTTTCATAAATACAACCATAATGCCATCATGGTGGGGCCACAAGAGAGAGGAGTCAACTAGAACTAGGAGCTTACCTCAGGTAGCTTAGCACAAGCCTACACTCCAATATAATATGTGTAATAGCCCGTTATACACCGGTATTGTTAACATTAATTATGATATTAAGGGCAGTTACAATCACATCAATTCATTTATAAAAATGCGAGTAAACTTTTTCCTTTTATTACTCGAGCATTTAAAACCGAAAAAGCATAATAAATAAAAGTTGTGACCATAAATTTAAACTCTTCGCGAAATACTTAATTAAACTACTTTTACATCTTATATTACTTCTCTCAAGTCACTAAGGGGTCCCCATAAACCCACTTAGCCAATTTCTCACTTTTACGTTTTCTACCTATCCGAACGGTGTTCAATCTCTGACTTTTTGAGGATAATCTGCATGTCTCTTTTGATATGTTATTCTAAACTCAATTACCTTTCTAGGAAGCTATCACACGATATATTTCGATCTTGTTTTCTCCGGATATCGCCGTTTGAAGTTGGACAAGCAAAACTGCAAGCCAACCCCAAAATAGCTCCAAACATCCCACACTAATTTAATTACTACAGAAAATAAACTTAACCAATTGCTCTCAAATTTTTATACAACAAAATAGACACCTCAGTCTTCAATTTCATATATCATTCACTTAATTTGACCAAGAAATGAAGTGGGAATAAGTTTCCCAAAACGGTCCAGAACTGCCACAAGTGCAGTAAGCAAATGGGCAGTCTGCGTTCCCTGCCCTCTACACCGACTTCCAACCTAGAATTTTACCAAATTTTACCACAAGATAGAGCACATCTCAAACCTCAAAATGGCGTATGGCACGTCCCTATTGGACCTCTTTGAAGGGAGATATGCTCTCCCGAAGTTCGCCTAAATTCTGCCAATTTACAGAAAATTAGCCAGAGTTTCTTTTGTTTTTACAAAAATCCCCATATTTGAAAATGTGTTCTAAAACCTCAAATGTACCTAATAATCCATGGGCGACACACACAAGGACCAAAAATGCCTTGGGGCTCTTACAATCCATCACAGTTTATATTACTTTATAGAATTCGTATCATATTGCTTACTTTATTAACACTTGACTTACTTCAATCACCAATGTCCAATTACATGCATTTTCTAAGCATACACATAATCATAATCCTAAAATAGGGATAAGGTTCTTCCATCATATTACATCAAGTATCCATGTATAATTACAACGTCTCAAATACATATTACAACTTGCAAATTCATAACCTTCAAGTACAACATAAAACATAAACTTAAAATGGCATATACAACTAGACTTAGACAAAATGACATGAACAAATATGACACTGAATCTCATCCTAAATACATATATGTAAAACCCCGTGTATACCCGGTTTGTTAACATGTCATCGTATTAAGCTTCGCTTAATTAAAATGCGGAATAAATTTTTCTTTAATTCAATAATGACGTCATTGTCCTTAGCCAAGTTGATTACTTAATCATTTTCATAAAATATCGCCCATATGTAAATTGCAAAGGACAACTAACTGAAATACCTCAATATATAAATAAGGTGATATCTATGTCACAGGACTACAACACATAGCCTGGACAATATCCTGATACATTATTACAAATCATAACTAAAAACTTAAAGTCAAGTCAATGCGGCATGTACAATCCCCATGCTCACCAAATAAGGCAACAAAGCCTATCAAGTTTCAACACTCAGACCAAGAAGGAACACGAAAATGGAGGTCAAGGGTTGGTCCTTTGCACCAAAGGTCACTCCTTGGAACTACCCACACCCAAGGAAATGGTGCTCACAACATGATTCACCAACATATCCCCTCAACACCTCTCTAACAGCAACCAAACTCAGAACACAATGCCTCCCTCCCACACAAGTCTCAACCACACCCAACCATAGTGTTTAGATGAAGAAAAGGTAGAGAAAGGTGGCTACTTTGGTGGTTTCTTGGAGGAGTTGAAGGTGATAAGGAAGTAAGGCTGATCAGCAGCCAAAATGCCTCACGTAGAGTAGTAGCATGGCCTAGGGTTTTGTGCATAAGTTGTATATATAGCCCATTTAAATGAAATCACACAATAATAGCACTAATTGCTACGCTTAGTATTTTAATCCCAAAATTAGGATTCTTAACCTACTCAGTTTTACAAGATTTATCATATTTTTATTTTATTTTTCGAAGCACCTTTTCGGCACGTGTTTTTCCATAGCGAGTATCAGTTCTGGCACCAGTTCTCATTATTTTAACTTGAAACTTATTTTACATATCCTATATAATATTCTAGGAATATTCATGCACTTATTATAATTTTTCGGGGTACTTCACTGGTACGCATTTACACAGGGTAGCAGAACCAGTTTCTGCACTTTTCGTCCGAAAAGCAACTTTCAGCATTATAACTCACTTACTAAAATTATTAAAGTCTCATAATAATTATTAGAGTCAATTATGGAATTATTTCCTAATTCTCACATTTAATTAATTAATTTTCTTAATTAACGGTGCAGGTTCTTATATTCGCCCCACCTTTTTAAGGATTTTGTCCTCAAAATCAGAAACATACCTGTCTCGGAAGTCGGGGTACTGCCGGAGAAGCTCGTCCTCTCGCTCTCAAGTACACTCTTCAGGAGTTCTTCCGGTCCACTGCACTTGACCATCGGAATGGTCTTGCTCCTCGGCTGCTCCTCGCCACGATCGAGAATTTTGAATGGTTCGACGGGAGTCTTTAGGTTCTCCCGAACCTCCACATCATCCGATTGCACCACGTGCGAAGTATCTGCTACGTACTTGCGAAGCTGAGACACGTGAAACACGTCGTGGATGTTGGCCAAGTTCGGAGGCAAGGCAAGCCGGTAGGAAACTGGTCCTACTCTACCCAGGATCTGGTATGCCCTAATAAACCGCGGGCTCAGCTTCCTCACTCCGAGTGCCCGACCAACACCGGTTACAGGTGAAAGTATCACAAACATGTGCTCACCCTCACTGAATTCCAGTGGACGATGCTTAACATCATAGTAGCTCTTCTGGCGATTCTGCGCCTGCTTCAGCTTTTCTCTGATCATCTAGATCTGCGGGGTGGTATATTGGACAAAGTTCAAGCCAAAAAGCTCCTTGTCTCCAACCTCAGACCAACAGGTAGGAGTCCGACACCTCCTACCATACAGTGCTTCGTAGGGCGCCATGCCCAGTCTAACATGAAAACTGTTGTTGTACGAAAACTCAACCAACGGAAGGTACCTATCCCATGCTGAACCCTGCTCCAACGTGCAAACCCTCAACATGTCCTCCAAGGTCTGGATGGTCCTCTCAGTCTGTCCGTCAGTCTGAGGGTGATAGACGGTACTCAATCTTAACTGCGTACCAAAAGCCTCCTACAGCGCCTCCCAGAACCGAGATGTGAACTTCGGGTCCCTATCACTTATGATACTCTCGGGCACCCCGTGAAGCCTCACAATCTCGCGAACATAAAGCTTGGCCAACTGCTCTGTAGTGAAGCTCACCTTCACTGGAAGAAAATGGGCAGACTTCGCTAGTCTGTCCATAATAACTCAGATATAGTCACAACCCGCCTGATTCTTCGGCAAACCCACTACGAAGTCCATGGAAATGCTCTCCCATTTCCATTCTAGAATCTCAAGAGGTTAAAGCTTACCATATGGCTTCTGGTGTTCAATCTTAACCTTCTGGAAAATCAAACACTTGGACACAAAAATAACAACATCTTTCTTCATGCCCGGCCACTAGAAGTTCTTCTTCAGGTCTTGATACATCTTTGTAGCACCAGGGTGGATAGAAAATTGGCCCTTATGGCCTTCTGCCATAACCTCTTCGATCAACGGACCTCGAGGAACCACGATACTCTTCTGAAACAACAGGAGTCCCTCCTCATTCCAAGTCCCACCGTCTTGATTCTTCACGTAGTCCAGGCACTCTCTACGCACTTGTGCCTCTTTGATCTTTTCTAACAGTTCATTCATAACATTTTCTGCTTCCATCTCGAAAAGTGCACCCTCACACGGAGAGGTCACTGCCAGGTTTCAGAATTTCTCAACCACATCAAAATTACAAAGCAACAAACCGGATAGGCTCCCGGATTTCCTTCTCAAAGCATCCACTACCACATTGGCCTTGCCAGGATGGTACTTCAACTCGAAGTCGTAATCCTTAAAGAACTCCATCCATCTCCTCTGCCTCATGTTCAGCTCTTTCTGGTCGAAAAGATACTTCAAACTCTTGTGGTCACTGAATACCACAAACTTCAAACCAAAAAGATAATGCCTCCAAATCTTGAAAGCAAACACGATGGCCGCCTGATGTGCCTTCAGCACATGGGTAAATTCAAGCCAAAAAGAGAAATATTATGGGCTAATCCTCAGTAAATATTATGCTTACTTTGTAGGAAAAGCAAACAAATCTGGAGCAAAATGAGGATTTGCCAAAGTGAAGACCCACGCTCACAACGTGGATGTCACGCTGGTGGCGTGAAGAACCAGAGACTTAAACGCTCACAGCGTGGATGTCACGCTGATGGCGTGAAATCATCATACTTCCCACGCTCACAGCGTGGATAGCAAGCTGACAACGTGGGAGTTCAGAGGCAGCCACGCTCACGGCGTGGATATGACGTTGATAGCGTCAGTTTGCGAAATCACAGCCCGTGTTTCCACAAGGGAAAATTTGGAAGATAAAAAGAAAGGTGATAAAAGGAGACTCAGCACAAGAATTAGGGCATCATTCAGACCTGGAGGAGACGGTGGCTACCGAGAGAGTTCTGGATCTGCGTCTTCGTTCTTTATTTTTCTTCTTCTTCTACTACTGTAGTTTATGTTTTTTGTTGAATATTTGATTTTAGCCATGACAATGGTCGGCTAAGTCCTTTTATTGTGGTAAGGATCACAACCCTTGATGTGAACCCCTTGTAATTTGGATTAAGTTTACATTTGTTTATCCAATTGAATTTATTTTACTTCATTCTTCATCTCTTCATTCTTTTAGATCTGATCATTCTAATGGGATTGTGAGGGTTAGGGTTCGCAATAGGGATATTGGGATCCTAATTCCTGACAAGAAGGAAAGTAACTGTTCATGTATGCACTAGGGATAGGCTACATGAACTGCAAACTTGAAAGATTCACCGATTTATATGTTTAACCTAAAAAAGGATTACTAAGGGATTAGGGTTCTAATAGGGTTAATAAGGTTAAGATCACTAAGTGATTAGGGCTTAAACAATCAAATAAAAGATGGTGAATCATTTGATCAATGGGTAAATCGAATGTAAACCTTGATTCTGATTACAAGGTGGGGATCAGAAAGGTGTTTATCCTCTTACAGCAATATTTTCTCAATTGTTTTTCACACCTTTTATAATTCAATCTTTGTTCATTTCTTTCTCACGAAAAAAACCTAAAAATACGTTTTACTTTTAGTTTTATTTTTCTCATTAATCAACAATATTTGTCACACCCATTTGGATTTATTCAACTTAAGGGGACTGGTTATTGTAGTACTTGTTCTACAATCCTTGTGGAGACGATCTTTACTTACACTTTTATTACTTGGAACGATTGGTACACTTACCGAGTTCGCAACAAGTTTTTGGCGTTGTTGCCATGGATTGTGAATTCCAATATTATAAATAACCGTTGATCTTTGAGCTTGGATATTTAATTTTTTTATTTTTTTATTTTTGTTTTGTTCTATCTTGATCTGCATTTTGCAGGTGTTACTAACTATTTTCTTTGAGTTTTATGTGAGGTAGACTTGCTCCTAAAGATCTTGTGTTTGATCCTGAAATCACAAGGGCTGAGAGGAAATTGAGAAAGGTTGCCAAGCAGATAATGTGGGAAGGTCTGATTAGTGAACCTGTTCAACCTATACAAGAGATGGCGAATCACAACAACGCCGGAGGAGGTCCCAACAATCAACCTCCTGCAACGGAGTTGATGGAGTCAATTCTAGCTCCTATGTTCACAAGGCCGAACTCTAGTGTTGTCCGGCCACAGATAGAAGCCAACAATTTTGACATCAACCCTTCTATGATCAACTTGGTGGAGAAGACTCCTTTCGATGGTGAGGATTACGAAGATCCTCACGACTTCATGGACAGATTTCTGAGAATCTGTGGCACTACCAAGAACAACGGGTATCCGATCATGCAATCCGACTCCGGTTATTTCCTTTTGCTTTGACAGGGAAAACCCTCAGATGGTTAGATCGACAAGCTCCTAACAATATCAGAACATGGGATGAGTTGGCGGCTAATTTCTTTGCTGAACATTTTTCTCGGGAAAAGTACAATAAGCTGGTGAATGAAATCACCAACTTCATTCAGTAGCCGGGAGAGACTATCTGTGCAGCCTGGACAAGATTCAAAGAGTTGATTAGAAAATACCCTCAATATGAATTTCCATATGAGAAGAAGGTCAGAGTCTTCTACAATGGGATGACACCAGATACTAGGATGGTTGTCAATGGTGCGACTGGTGGGACCATAGGAAAGAAGACTGCAGCTGAATCCCTGGAACTGATTGATTATATGGCATGAAATGAAAATGCTTCAACGGAAGTTCATCCGACTCAGTCAGCTCAACTCAAGAAGGGAATCTTACAACTGGGGAACCATGATGCTTCATTAGCTGAGAAAAAAATAATTTCTCAACAGCTAGCTAGTATGAATGCCAAGTTGGATAAGATGCGAATTTCTACAACTCAAGTTAATTCAGTTAACTGTGAGTACTACAAAGAAGAGCATGAATCTAATGAGTGTCCAACACTCATGGGAGCTGGACCGATCCAGGTTAACGGAGTATGGTATGATCTAAGACCACCACAAAATACTCAAGGCTATCAGAGGAATCAGAATGGTGGCCAAGGAAATAACTTCCAAAGGAGAAATCAAGGGGGAGGCTTGGATTATAAATCCAACAATTACTGCAACCTCCTCCCCTTCCACATAAGGAGCCTTCTGAACTAGAAAAAGAAATGCTGCAGCTTTCTAAGACCACAAATGATCACATGAAAAGTACTAATGCTTTCATGAATGAGACAAGAGCCTATCACAAGAACCAAGATGCCTCCATTCGGAATTTGGAGACTCATATAGGGTAGTTATCCAGGCAGTTAGCCGAAAGAACTCAAGGGCAGTTTCCTGGAGACACTATTGCAAATCCAAAAGAAGACTGCAAGTCCATTGTAACTAGGAGTGGGATTGCGATCACTCCTCAAGACAAGCCCAAATTGGTTCATCCAAAGAAAGTTGATGAACCATTGATTGAGTCAGAATTTGAGAAAGAAGTGGAAGCATCTGCCACTGAGCAAGAAGAATCTGCAAGGCAAGACAAAGAAGAAGCAAAGGAGAAAGCTATTGAAGCTCCAACGCAACCGATGGATTTTTTCTCGTTTTGAGAAACCCCCTTATCCTATGAAGCTCAAGCAGCAAGCACAGAAGCAACAGTATGCCAGGTTTTTAGATATGTTTAAAAAATTGCATATTAATATTCCATATGCCGAAGCTCTTGCTAACATGCCTAACTATGCTAAATTCATGAAAGATTTATTGTGAAGAAAGCATAAGTTGCAGGATTGTGAGACAGTAGCACTTACTGAAGAGTGCAGTGCCATCATTCAGAAAAAGCTCCCACCAAAGCTTCAAGATCCGGGAAGCTTTAACATCCCAATTACAATAGGAAAGATCGATGTTGGCCGGGCATTATGTGATCTTGGAGAAAGCATCAACTTGATGTCGCTGTCATTATGCAAAGCATTGGGAATTTCTGAGCTAAAGCCAACCATGGTTTCTTTACAACTTGCGGATCGTTCGTTAAGAAGACCTAATGGAGTCATAGAGGATGTCCTTGTCAAGGTTGACAAATTTATCTTCCCTGCTGATTTCATTGTGTTGGATATAGAAGAAGAAAGTGAAATACGTCTTTTACTTGGAAGGTCGTTCTTGGCCACAGCTCGAGCTATGATTGATGTTGAACAAGGAAAGCTCGAGCTACGGATGAACGATGAGACAATCATAATTAATGTGTTCAAAGCTATGAATAACTCATCTGACCACAGTGACTGCTTCAGACTTGATGTGATTGAGGAAGCAGTCAAAGAAGTAAATATTGATGATCAAGAGACTGAAGATGAATTCAAAGATCTAGATGAAGATGCTCCACAAGAAGAGCGAGAAACTATCTTTGAGGTGTTAGAAAAGAAAGAAGAGGACTCAGCTACTTTGGCACCAATGGTAGAATTAAAAGAGTTTCCTAAAACTCTTAAATATGCCTTCTTGGGAGATAAAAAGCAATATCCGGTCATCATTAATAAAGATTTATTTCCGACTGAAAAGGAGAAGTTGTTGAAAGTACTCAAAGAGCACATGACAGCCATCGGGTGGTTTATTTCTGATTTGAAGGGAATCAACCCTTCTTTCTGTACTCACAAGATTCTAATGGAGGACAACGTCAAACCAGTGAGGCAGCCTGAGAGGAGACTAAACCCAACAATGAAGGAAGTAGTCCGCAAGGAAGTGATGAAACTCATGGATGCTGGAATGATTTACCCAATTTCTGACACTGCACGGGTGAGTTCAGTACAGACAGTTCCAAAGAAAGGAGGATTAACTATCATGAAGAATGATAAGAATGAGTTGATTCCCACCAGAACCATTACTGGCTGGAGGATGTGTGTAGACTACTAGCATCGTCTAATCAGGACACATTCTTATCAACTAGCATGGTCTAATAAGGATTAACTCCTCATGTTGCATGTTATTTACTACGCTAGCAAGGTCTTTAATGAGGCACAGGCCAACCATGCCACTACTGAAAAACAGATGCTAGCAGTAGTTTATGCATTGGATAAATTTAGATCTTATTTGATAGGTTCTAAAGTCATTGTATTTACTAACCATGCTGCCATTAAGTATTTGATGACCAAGCAGGATGCAAAGCCACGTCTGCTGAGGTAGATGCTCTTGTTTCAAGAGTTTGATTTGGAAATCAAGGACAAAACTGCAGTGAAGAATAAAGTTACTGATCACTTGTCTAGGATTCAGGATAAGCAACTGCAAGAAGGACCTGAAATTGAGGTCAAAGAGTTTTTTCCTTATGAGCAAGTGATGGCAATAATAATGCATCGATGGTTTACAAATTTTACAAACTACAAAGCTGTTGGTTCGATTCCTGATGATCTTACTTGGTAGCAGAAAAAGAAATTCCTTCATGATACACGGAGGTACCACTGGGATAATCCATTTCTATATTTTTAATGTGCTGACGGTATTATTCGTAGGTGTGTGGCTGAATTTGAAATGTCGGATATTCTATGGCATTGCCACGCGTTTGATTATGGAGGTCATTTTTGAGCTAACCGGACTGCGCAAAAGGTATTGCAAAGTTGCTATTATTGGCCAACAATTTTCAAAGATGCGCGGAACTTTGTGGAAAAGTGTGACAAGTGTCAGAGAATGGGAAACATTTCACGTAAAGATGAGATGCCCCTCAACTGCATATTGGAAGTGGAGCTCTTCGATGTTTGGGGGATTGACTTCATGGGACCATTCCTTACGTCATACTCAGATCAGTTCATTTTGGTTGTCGTGGACTACGTGTCCAAGTGGGTAGAAGCAGTTGCATTGCCCACAAAAAATGCAAAGGTGGTAGTTTCTTTCTTGCGAAAGAATATTTTCACCCGCTTTGGAGTTCCTCGGGCAATCATCAGTGACGGTGGCACTCACTTCTGCAACAAGCAGTTTGATAGCCTGCTTACTAAGTATAGCGTCACTCACAAAGTGGCTACTCCATACCATCCTCAAACCAGTGGCCAAGTAGAAATTTCAGATAGAGAACTGAAGAGGATTCTGGAAAAGACGGTAGGCAACTCGAGGAAGGATTGGGCCAAGAAACTGGATGATGCACTCTGGGCATACAGAACTGCCTTCAAAACACCAATAGGTATTTCACCATTCCAAATGGTGTAAGGTAACTCTTGCCATCTTCCTGTAGAGTTAGAACATAAAGCTATGTGGGCTATTAAATTTCTGAATTTTGAACCATCAAAAGCTAATGATAAGAGATTAATGCAATTGAAAGAGTTTGATGAGTTCAGGTTAGCAGCATATGAAAATGCCAGAATTTACAAAGAAAAGACCAAGAAGTGGCATGACAAGAATATCCAAACAAAAGAGTTTGAGCCAGGACAACAGGTATTACTATACAACTCTCAACTGAGGTTGTTTCCAAGTAAGATCAAATCTCGCTAGTCTGGTCCTTTTATTTTCAAGAAAGTTTTTCCATATGGTACAATTGAAATCTCTCCCCTCAATGATGAGAGACCTTTTAAGGTCAATGGGAGTCGACTGAAATTATATCATGGAGAACATTTGAATAGGGATGCAATTTTTGTCCCTTTGGCTTCACCTGAATCTTAAACGATTCCCGTCAGGCTCGTGACGTTAAACCCGACAAATTGGCGCAACCAGCGCCAGAACGACGGGTCGTGTTGTTTGGGGATGCGCCCAGAGCGCGACACCGCGCACACCGAGCGCCCATTCGGCGCGTCCCGCGCCCGACCCGTGCCTACCACACTAAAGTGGCCGGTCGCCTCTGTTTCACCGTGCCCCATGCGCCGTTAGTGGCGCGTAGGGCGCTAAAGCGTCGTTCCATTTTAAGAAAAATAGAAAAAAAATTCAAAAAGATTTTAATTCGGTTTTTACTTCCACATTCCCTCCCACTTCCATAACCGTTCCCAACCTCTTCCTTTTCCTCACTCTCTCACCTTTTCATTCTCCCTTTCATCTTCTCTACATATCTTCACTTTTGCTTTGCATACATTTCCTCTACCTCATTCTCCCATCACTCTTGCATCCCTCTAAGGAATAATACTCATATCTTGGTCTTTCTACAAGAATCTTTCATTCTGCATCCATAGCAGGAGACAAGGAAGAGCTTCCATTTTCAT
>JAVKPL010001401.1:0-16449 GCA_032173675.1 Gastrolobium villosum | reverse complement strand
ACAAATAGGATAAATCACACCAGCATCCAACCATTTAATTACTTCCTTTTTGACCACTTCTTTCATGGTTGGATTGAGCCTTCTTTGAGGCTCAATAGAACTGGCATTCTCATCTGTTAGCCTGATCCTGTGCATACAGAAAGTAGGACTAATTCCTCTAATATCAGCCATGGTCCAACCAATGGCTCTTTTGTGATTTTTTAGTACATTCAGGAGCTGATTTTCCTCATTATTTTTAAGGGCAGCTGCTACAATGACAGGGAGAGTATTGTCTCTTCCTAGAAAAGCATATTTAAGGTGAGTTGGGAGTTCTTTCAACTCCACTTCAGGTGGTTCCACAATGGAAGGTTTAAGAGGTTTGGTGATTCTCTCATGAAGTTCAAGAGACTCAAAATGTTTATCACCAAAGAACTTAGTTGGGTAAGACTTCAATGCACATGCATGATCATGACCAGATGCATTATTTTCATAAAATTCAAAAATGGCAGAATCACAGACAGAGTTCTTTATTTCAAAATTTTCTTGAAAATGGGCAGCAACCAAATTATCAATGACAGAAATAGCAGAACAATCATCAACATCATCATCTACATATTTCATGGCCTTAAAAACACTAAAGGTCATAGTGTCATCATTAACCCTCATTGTTAACTCTCCTTTTTTAACATCTATCATTGCACCCCCTGTAGCTAAGAATGGTCTTCCTACTATAATAGGAATATTTTCATCAACTTCACAATCAAGGATTATGAAGTCAGCTGGAAAAATGAATTTGTCCACTTTTACCAAAATATTTTCCACCTTACCTTCAGGGTATACAATGGACCTATCAGCTAATTGGAGGGTTAATGTTGTGGGTGCAGATTTTATTCCTAATTGCTTAAAAATAGAAGCAGGCATCAAATTAATGCTAGAGCCTAAATCACATAAAGCTCTACCAATATACCTATCTCCTATAACACATGGAATAGTGAAAGAACCTGGATCCTCCATTTTAGGAGGCACTTTTGTAGAGACAATGCTGCTGCATTCTTTGGTAAGTGCCACTGTTTCGAACTCTTATATTCTCCTCTTCCTTGATAGGATGTCCTTCATGAATTTGATGTAGCTTGGCATGTGTTGAAGGGCCTCCACAAATGGAATATTTATCTGGAGTTGCTTGAGGATGTCTAAGAACCTCTTAAAGTGCTTCTCCTGGTTCTGTTTTTGAAGCCTTTGTGGAAAAGGAATCTGTTTTGCCCTTGATCTTGGTGAATTGCCATCATCTTTCTGCATAGGTTTGGCTGGCCCCTTTGATTTAGGTGCTGATTTTTCTGTTTTTCCCAAATCACCATGCCCCTTGTTGCTTTCTGAATCTTGCACTTCAATTACATTAGGCTCTTCCTCTTCTTCAATTGTTTGAGCATCTTGTCCTGCCATCTTCCTCAAGGTAGAAGGCCGAATAACATGCTCTGGTTGTTCAACCTCTCTTCCATTTCTCAAATGGAGAGCCTGACAAAATTCCTTTCCCTATTTCCTTGGTGCTTCAGTATCACTAGGAAGGGTTCCCACTGGTCTATTGCTAAGAGAGGATGCAATCTGCCCCATTTGTGTCTCTAAGCTCTTCAAGATTGCTCCATGACTTTGAAGCATGGCCTCATGATTTTTCAACATCCGATTTGACCATTGATCATTTGGAAGAGGCTGAGTTTCTGTACTAGATTGCCCTTGATGATCTTGGGGCATTTGTGAGTTAAAACCTGGTGGGAATGGAACTTTTGGCTGATAGGGTCGTTGCCCTCCCTGGAAAGGCTGGTTCTGATTTCTATTTCCAACATTTTGGGAAAAATTTTGGCCTTGATTCTGGCCAAAATTTCCACCTTGATGCTGCCATTTTCCTTGGTTAAAATTTCCTCTATTGTTGTAGTTTCTGTTGTAGTCACCAACATAGAAGGCTGAAGAGGGGTTACTTGGGCATTCTTCAAAGAAATGGGCATCATAGCAAAGTGAGCAGATTGGTGTGGTTGCAGCCACTTGAGCAGGTGGTTGTTGTTTGGTTTCAGCCATTTGCTTGACTAAAACCCTAACAGTGTTATGCAATGCTGCCATCTCAGCTGCCATGGAAGTGATTTCACTTACTTCATAAAGTCCAGCTGCCTTCTTTGGAGCTTCATCTCTTTGTTCAGGCCATTGGCAACTGTTTTGGCTTATCCTCTCAAGTGTTTCAAAAGCATCTGGATACCTTTTCAACAGAAACATTCCATTGGCAGTAGCATCCAAATGAGTTTTGCCTTGATAACTCAATCCTCTATAGAAAATCTGAATGGTGGCCCACTTAGGAAGACCATGGGTAGGACACTTTTTCATCAGCCCCTTGAATCTAGTCCAGCTCTCATGGATTGACTCATCAACATACTGTCTAAACCCTGTGATGTCATCCCTCAAATCACACACCTTTGTGGGTGGGAAGAATCGCATAAGGAAGGCTTCTCCAAGCTCTTTCCATGTGGTGATGGACTGTGCAGGCAAATCTTCTACCCATTCTTCTGCTGCTCCAGCTAGAGAGAAGGGAAACAGCCTCATCCTCATGGCATCTGTGGACACTCCATGAACAGAGAATGTATTAGAGATTTTCATGAATTTCGTGATATGCTTGTGGGGGTCTTCCTTAGGTAATCCATGGTATTGGCTCATGGATTGCAGCAGCTGTATCATCCCTGGTTTGAGATCAAAATTCCCCTCCACTCCTGGTTGGACTATACCAGGAATTACTCCATCAAGTGATGGAATAGCATATTCAGCAATGGGAAGCTCTTCATCCACCACAACTAGAGCATGGTTGGCTTCCCCATTGATGCTTTCTCCATTAACAGATCCATGGTTCGATTCTGCCATCTTCAAGAATTCAGCAGCAAACTGGTGGCACTGCTGGTTACTGAAATCAAAATTGAATTCTGCAAGAATCTATCAAGAACTTGAAATTGGAGTCAGTAGATAACAAGGAAAATACGCAAGAAAGAATAAAGAAATAAGAAAATATTTATCAAGAATGCTAAAACAGAATCACGAAAAGAAAATAAAATCAAACACCGTTCCCCGGCAACGGCGCCATTTGTTGAGAGGTATATTTTCCTAAGAAAAGAGTTATCGTTCTCAGGGAACAGGTTGAATTATTTTTCTTTTTATTAATCTGAATTAAAAATTCTGTAATTGGAGTTTAATTGGTTTTTTTGTAAAAAAGGAGGAATTCTGTATTCTTATTCAATTATCAAAATATGATCTAAAAGTAAAGAAGTGTTTATCAATGTAAAAAGGCTTCTGGGTATGTTAAAATCATGGATGACACAAAAGTATTTGCATTCCTGCAAATTTCTTCAAAGCTACAGCGAGTTTATCTCAATTTCTGAAGTACTACAACAGGTTTAATTGAAACTTCCCAGAATCAACATTAAGATTCAAGAAGATCTTTTTCCAAAGGTTCCTAAATCTTTTTTTAAAAAATGTATCAGAAATCACCTTTGATTATCCCTAATCCAAAAGGGTTCAATTGATTCTTAACAGAAATGCATTTCCCAAATTATTTCTGTTGAAAAACTCAAGTTTCATTCCCATGAATCTCTTGAGTTGAAAAATTAAAAGAATCAATCAAATGAGAAAATACAAACAATAACGAAGAACATCAAGAAAAATTCATCCAATCATTCTCACATACCCAGAAAAGAAAAGAACTTAGAAATTCATTGACAGAAACATTACAAATCTAAAAGTATAGAAACATGCATTACCTACTTTCGTAAAGAATCGGTCCTTCACACATCAAGGACCCTAAACTAGATCTGCTGATGAGCAATCTGCAGGAGTGTGAAAACCGAAAGCTTCGCATGCAGATCCTTGATCCTCTCCCTTGAAGACGCGTTGTCAGTGCACTCCGAGATCAAGATCTTGGACGAACAATACTCGCGTTCAAGAGATTACAAAACTCAGAATCGTTCTCAAAAAGCAAAAAGTAAAAACGAACAAAGACTCAGACTCAATTTTTTCTATATTTCTAATATCTAATATCCGATCTGATATATCCTCTTCTTTTTTCTAAAAAACATCAGAAAATTCCCCTTTTTTAATCATAGCCGTCCATTTCTTTTTCATCCAACGGTTGAGTTGCTCCCTCCTTTTTCTTCCACATGCTGCTTCTTTTTTAAGTGAGCTGAAGGTAAAAAAAAATAAATAAAACAGGTAAGTAACAAGCCAAATATTATCATTTTCACTTCTTACCTTTATTTTTTTACATGGGCCTTTACTTAACTCAATTGGGCTTAATTTACCTGCAAAAACACTAATTAACAGCCCAAAGACACTTAAATATCATAAAATAATATAAAATTAATATATATAATTGGGTGCTAACAAGAATCAGTATTTACATGTTGGTGCAAACATAGCAGTAAGTCATTACATGGTCCTTGAGAACTTTCAAGTAAAAGGGATTCTCGTACAACTTCTCAAGATTGCCCTTCCTCTGAAACCGCATATATAGAGCATGCTATAGTGCTCAGGATTTGGAGCAGAAATGCGCCCTACAGTGGCAACAAGGTCATCATATTAAAAGGTGTTGTTATCTCCTTGGCAACAAAAACCTAGCACTGGATGCTGTATATGGAGTTAATCAATGCTAGCTAGCAAAAGCTATGTATGTCGCGATCAGCACTAAACTCACCTAATGAAATTGCAACAACACCCGATACTGAGTTGTGTACAAATAATCCAGCATGTCGTTCTCTTCCTCTTCTGATAAATCCTCCTTTTTGAAGCTAAAAATGTAATAATAAATAACGAAGACCTTTTCCACTCAGAACCGAGGTTGGAGCTTCGCTTGTTCATAGCAGAAAGTACCATTCAACAAGTACAATCTTGAATCCTTGCCAGTTGTAAGCTGTGAAAGAAATTCGACAAAATCAAGCAACTCGAATTATGCAGTAAATGGTGATGTTCAGTTAAACCGATATAACAATTGAATGTGGGAGTTGAGAGTTGAACAAACTCACCGTGAAAAAGATAGAGGGGTTTGGGCGATGAGGAACACAAATAGAATATAGCCATAGTTTGAGCATTGTAATGTAAAACCCATTTTCTGAGCCTTCAATTTTTGTTGCTTTTGCTTCCCCGATAAAAAAAGAGATATTAATGGGTGCATCAGGAAAAAACAACGCCTTTCATTTAAATACCACATATAATTAGGCGCCTTTTATTTTAAGTTAAGTAGGCAACATTCGCCGTTCAATTTTTTTATTTCATTTATTCTCTTAGGCAATTTTTTTTTTTTTTTTTTTTTTTTGGGATCAACCGTTGATTTATTTTCACGTGCAGCAAACAAAGAAGTTGTACGTAATATTTCGATTTACAAACAGAAAGCATCTTTTGTGTCTGTGCTACCCATAATCTATGTACCAAAGTAAATTTCATGGAAAATGTCTCAACGTTTTCTTTTCTTTTTTGATTCGATGCAACCCGTTTATGCTGAGCAGCGTTTTTCAACACACGCAGGCACACAAACGACAACAGTTAGTAATAATGATGATTACGATAATAGGTACGGCAACAGAAAGTACGTAGTTAAGATCCCACTGATGGCTACATTGAATCTATGCTATTTTTAACCAAACCCACTCCTGAAAATATGGTAGGTCAGATTCTCAAGTTGAATAAAGAGCTGCGATTTGCAGAAAAAAATTAACTTTCAATCTAGTAAAATGTTCTATTAAAAAAAAAAAATCTTACAGGAACTGGAACTAAAATATCAAACAAGGTTTTAATATATATGGATTCACAATTTATTATGAAAGTTGCTATAGAGCGCAACAGTGCATTGGCTCCATCCTTTATGTATAAAAATTGAAAACATATCAAGAGTAGGGCAGAGCAATAAGAAACTCCTGGGTATTTTTTACTCCGCTGATCTAGTTTAGGCTAACAAATTATCTCTCTCATCAAATCCAACACTTTCGGCGAGTTAATCAGGAATTGTTCAAGTGCTGAAAAAGCTCCGGAAGATGGGCATTGGTCAGCTTCGTCCTTTTGCTGATTTCATTCTTCTTCTTCTTAGTCTTGGGCTTGGAAGAAAGGCCTTGAATTTGCGCTTCACTCCTCCTCTTTGCAGTGTTGGTAGCGGGCTTCATTCCATTCTTTTGAAGATCCTTCTCTATATCAATCATATCACGAGGCAATTCAATACTCCGAAAAAGCTGTTTTAGGTCATCATCCACCTTAATGGGCACTTTGGGGTCATTAGGGTAGGCAATGTCTTCCTGTGAATCAAAGTTGGACAGCAGCCAAATCTGCCCTGCAGCTTTCAAAGCCTAGAAAGCGATAGCTTTGTAAGGTCCTATTCAATGAGAATCCAATTATTTACTAGATTTTGACTCTTCACCACTTCAACAAAAACATCATCTATCACCACAGCAAGTCATCTGCTGATATAGACGTTTTAGATCAACTCCATTAAATAGTACTATTCTTATTTACATATTTCGATAAACACATACTAAAAATTTCACTCTTCTATTAATATCTCATGAACATTTAAACATCAATAAGAAAAGAAGCAAAGAGAATGGTCTTTCAATAAAAAACAAAAAACAACAAATGCAAGAAATTGACAGGAGGGGGGAAATTTTAATGGTTTTGTTCTACTAGGCAGGACTCCCCTCCAGACTGAACTCCTTCAGTAAGAACATTCAAAAGCCAGATTTAACACAGCTCCAATTCCAACATCTGAGAAAGTAGTGGGAAAGGTTGAACCACATTCAAGCTACCACCTTAAAACTATATTTCCTTTGTAATAGCCTTAATGCTATAATGACAAAGGTTAGGAGAAAGTGACAAAATGATTTTATAAAAACCCACTAAGGTGCAGCATTACTGTAGTATAGAACTGGACCAGAAATTAGGAAATAACGGAAAGAAAATATGGGAAATTTTATTGAGCATCGTCCTCCAGCTCTGGACCAATGGATATTGTAAGATCAAAAGAGAAATACCGTACAAAAGAAAAATTTCCCAGGAATTTGAGAGCTTAGTCTCTCCCTCCAAGACAAACTCATCAACCAAGTGTGCCTTCCTGATACGTGATGGGTATGAGAAAAGGGAAAAGACACTTTGTAAAAATAAACGGGATAGATAAGAGTCCACCACAATTGAGATTAAAGGCTAAGCCACCCTCCCAACTGATAAAGAACCCACTTGCCTCACCACTAACCCAAGGTTAGATAAAGATAACAAGATTCAAGACAAGTTTAAGCACTTGCAACACACTTTTTTTCATTCATCAAATCTGCCATTTGCATTAAAAAATATCCTATATTTATAGAATAACTAAAAGCATAAGAATACAAAGAGACATATAACTTCAACAGTTGTGTTGCTTAGGAAATATAAATAAAAATAACTAAACCCAACTCCCAAGAGTCATGCTCCCAAGGATTGTGTTGCTTTGGAAATAGAAATAATAATAGCTAAATTCAACTTCCAAGAGTTATGCTCCCAAGAGTGAATAGCAACTAAAAAAACTCTTTATTGCACTTTAAAATGTTAAAACTCTTGATTTTCCTTCTGTATCATCCTCCCCTTCCTGATTGGGATTTGTCCTCAAATCCTCATGGTCTTCATTACTCTTGGAATAAACAAAGATATCATCAAAACACACCACAACAAAATTCTCAATGAAAGGACGAAGAATTTCATTCACAAGTCTCATAAAGGTGCTTGGAGCATTAGAAAACCCAAAGGGCATGACTCTCGATTCATATAACCCTCTTTTAGTCTTAAATGCAGTCTTCCATTCATCTCCTTCCTTCGTTCTATACTTGATGGGGATGTTGTTTATGGCCTTACTATCAACACACATATGCATAGTACCATCCTTTTTAGGAACAAGTAAAGCTGGAACAGAACAAGGACTCATACTTTCTCTAACAAATCCTCTAGCCATCAACTCCTTCACTTGTCTTTGTAGTTCTTTTGTTTCTTCAGGATTACACCTATAGGTAGCCCTATTTGGTAATGGAGCGCCAGGCATGAGGTCAATCTGATGTTCTATTCCCCTAATTGGTGGCAAACCAGGGGGCAAGTCATTCGGAAACACATCTTGAAATTTCTCAATCAAAGGTTGCACCAAAGGATGTAAAGGGGCCTCAACTGTACTTATGGATGTTTCAACAACAAGCAGGGCAAAAATAGGCTTGTTTTGAAGTAATGAACGCTCAACCTCTGTTTCACTCACATAAGAATTTTTCTCACTTGTGTTTCCCTCCCCATATAAACTCACATGAATTTCATTTGGTGGTAAAGGTGCAAGTGTGATTTTCTTTTGATTGTCAACAAGAGAATAAGTATTTTTATGACCATCATGAACAACATGTTTATCAAATTGCCAAGGACGTCCCAACAGAATATGACATGCATCCATAGGGATCACATCACACAAGATTCGGTCATTATAAACATTCCCAATTGAAAGAGGAATAAGGGCTTGTTGAGTTACCTTAACATCACTATTCTTGCTTAGCCATTGTAGTTTGTAAGGATGAGGGTGAGGAGTGGTAGGTAATTGAAGCTTCTGAATGAGTAATGTAGAAGCAACATTAACACAACTCCCACTATCCACTATGAGATTACATACCCTTCCTTTGATGGTGCACCTTGTGTAGAAGATTTGTTCTTTTTGGCTTTTCTCTTTAGGTGCTTCTTTAGCATGGAGGACTCTTTGTAACATAAGCAGATGCTCCCCTCGGTCTGCTTCTAAGATAACTTCTTCACCCGGGATCTCATCATGTTCAGCATCCCAAACTGGACCTTGTTCATATTCATGCTCAATTTCTTCAATTTCTTTAAGTGTCAGGACCCGCCTATTAGGACAATCAGCTTGAAAATGGCCATAGCCTTGGCATTTAAAACATTTCTTTTTAAATTCTTTTGGAGCTTCCTCGACCTTCTTTGATTTTGAATGTTTCTCCACTTTAATGGCTAACTTGCACACATCTTCAAAAGTCCAAAATGGTTGTAGTTCCACCTTCTCAGCAATATCGGTATTTAACCCGCCAATAAAACGAGCAATTTTTTGTTCCTGAACTTCTTGAAGGCCACTAGTCATAAGGAGTTGCTCATACTCCCTAATATACTTTTCAACGCTCAGATCTTCTTGTTTGAGAGAAGCAATTTTGAGATACAAGTCTTGTTTGTAACTGGCAGGAAGAAATCTTTTATCCATCAGCCTCTTCAGTTTAGCCCATGATTTGAGCCTTCTCTTGCCTTCTCGGTTCCTCTCCATCTTCAAGTTCTCAAACCATATTGATGCATACTTTTTGAGTTTGATGCTTGCAATTTTGAAGCACTTCTCATCATCAAAGTCCTTAGCTTCAAAAATTCGCTCAATAGAACGAACCCATTCCAAATAAATATCGGGATTCAAGCTGCCATCAAATTCTGGCGGTTCGATCTTCACATCTCTAAAGTCATCTTGGAATTTTCTCCTTCTTCTATCATGAGGTGTTGACTCATTTGAAGAAACACTTGAGTCACTAGCAGAAGAATCATGAATGGAGGGGCTATGAGTGCTTTTGGAATGTCGCCTACGTCCACGATGATTTCGTTGGACAAAATCAGCAAGAGCTTGGCGCATTTCTTCAATCTGATTTTCAAGATTTGCAAGTTGTTGGTCACGCCTCATATTCTGATTTTGCTCACGGGTTCTGTACCTTGGACCTTCTTCTTCCATGTGAACCGGTGCGCTTGATACCAAGTTGATACGTGATGGGTATGAGAAAAGGGAAAAGACACTTTGTAAAAATAAACGGGATAGATAAGAGTCCACCACAATTGAAATTAAAGGCTAAGCCACCCTCCCAACTGATAAAGAACCCACTTGCCTCACCACTAACCCAAGGTTAGATAAAGATAACAAGATTCAAGACAAGTTTAAGCACTTGCAACACACTTTTTTTCATTCATCAAATCTGCTATTTGCATTACAAAATATCCTATATTTATAGAATAACTAAAAGCATAAGAATACAAAGAGACATATAACTTCAACAGTTGTGTTGCTTAGGAAATATAAATAAAAATAACTAAACCCAACTCCCAGGAGTCATGCTCCCAAGGATTGTGTTGCTTAGGAAATAGAAATAATAATAGCTAAATTCAACTTCCAAGAGTTATGCTCCCAAGAGTGAATAGCAACTAAAAAAACTCTTTATTGCACTTTAAAATGTTAAAACTCTTGATTTTCCTTCTGTATCACTTCCCTTACATTCTCTCCCAAAATGCATATCCTACCTTTACTACTGTAGTTAGAGGGCTATTTAACTAGCTCGAACAACTTCTCTGCAGCTAACAAGGTCTAACTAAGAGAGGATGGCCCACCAATCCTTATTTCTTCTAAAATATACTTTCCTAATTACGGGCATGTTGCTAAAAGGTATTGCCCATAGGCCATAACATTTGAACTTTTCTCAAAGGTATAGTGAGTTTGCATTCATGTTTCTCCCAAAAAACACTATGAAGACAGGAGTCGTCAATCAGTAAGAAATAAGAATTAGACATATATCTATGAACAAAAATACCAATGTTACTAAAAAATCAATGTCAAGAGATATTCATTGAATTAAAAATAAAATAAAATAAATTGTTTTACCTGCAAGTCTTCCATGACAGTGGGGTAAGCATCCTTTAGGTCAATGACAGCAATGCCCTCAGGAAACTTACGTGTCAAATGAAGAAGCTCAGTTTTGTCCTTAAGGCCATACTTTGACTACAGACCAAAAGCAAACAACAAAAGAAGTTATTTCCTAAAGGAATATTTGAATATATGAAGTTTTAGATATATGCATGAATAAAATTACCTTGTAAGAGAATCGTTGACCATCATAGTTTACTTTTGGGTTTTTCCTCAGATTGTCAAATACATCTTTGTTAGCCTTCATGTCAACATAGCATGCTTCATTTATTTGTTCTGGTGTAAAAGCTTGTCGTGTCTGTCAGCAAACACAAGCACTAAATCACAATTATTTCAACCAATCAATTCCTAATAGTGGAATTTCATTAGTAGGTCATGCGTGAGTGGCATGCCCCAGCCTTGGCATGGGGTGATCCCCCTCCATCTAAATATGCATATATGGTTTCAACTACGTGCAGGAAGACCAACAGAAGATACACATATCTATCAACCATAGAGAGAGCAGGGGTTGGATGATAGGTCTATGCTATGTTACACTGACACCAATACGGGACACGACTCTCCAACGTGTTAATCCTAAAAAATATTAGATTTCGACAAATTAGTAAACATTTTGATATTAAATGATATTTTTAATTTATGTAGTGTATATTATATTTAATATTCAATAATTTAACAAAAAACAAAACTAAAATTATAATACCCATCAATTTTGCAAAGAAATATAAAATATAGATATTTACTATTATATTTTCAAATTAAAAATCTCTTATACACTCAAGTGAGATTTATTCAGTATCCATTTTTATTTTTTGTTATATTAATTTGGTAAAACATCGCGCAATTTTTTCATGATATGTAATGAAATTTAAAATATTATGGAGTGTCGGACACAACACTTCATATTTCTTGAAGCGCCGGTGCTACATAGGGTGTATGAACCACCATTTCAGCTTTATCAGCCACAATATAATCTAAAGATGATTGAAAGAAAAGCATAATCATACATCATGTAGGTTGGTATAAAAAATTATCCTAATCAGTGTTTTAAGGACATGATTTTGAAATTTATATTAATAACCAAAAGAATGCAAGTGCTGAGTAGAGATCGCTTTTTAATCTCATGTTTCGCTATCATTAGCACCACCAATAACCAACAAAAAAATTGAACCTAATAAAACAAAGGAACAATATATTTGCATCAAAGGAGGAAAGCACAATGCGAATGGAATGACAATTTGGATAGTTACCTCTAGCAGGAGATCAATAACACGCTTCATCTGAGCACCCACAGGGGCTTTGCGTATGCTGTTGATATGCTGAAGCCTCTCTGTGTCGTTTGAGAATTTGACAGCAGGGGTTGGATTTCTTCCGTTGGCAGAAGTTGAGGCATATGCAGCTATATGAGCCATAGGTTTTTGGGGTGCGACCTTGCTAGCTGCAATGCTCGATAGGGTTGACTGGCACTTCTCTTGCTGCTTTTTGAATCTGTCTAGCTTTTCTTGCAACGCCATCTGAGATCCAAACATGCATAAAAGAGCTTATAATGATAGTTTTCAAAAAAATGGCAAATCAACGATAGAGAGAGAGAGAGCAGAAGCGAAATTCGGTAAGATCTTATTCCTCGATAGGAATTGGAATGAGGACCCAAACCTATCGACGAGATGGCAATAGCATCCACTAGGGGAAGTTGTAACCCTAAGATTTTAGAGAATAAGTGAAATCTTGAATGTCCTTAATTTCAAATCTTCCATAGTTTTGAGGAACGTAAAGGAAAATTAGAAATGAATAGGCCTTATAGCGATGATACGCATTACGCAACACACCATCGTCTATTCCGGACTAATTCCACAGTTTGTGAAATAGATTTCCCCCACCAAATCGAAAATTAATTTTCTTTTATACAAAAAAAATAAAATGAAAACGAATTTTTATACTTTATTTTACAAGCCACGAAAGAATGGAAAAATAATAGAAATGAATTTAGACCGAAAAAATGCATTGACTACAACTAAAATGTCATTCATCTCTAGCTCTTTACCTCCACATCCCGTTTCCCAAACAAATCATTAACATACATGAAAGAAAATAATAATAATGAAAGGTGACAATTAAATAAAAAATGTTAATGAAAAAAAATAAAACTCAGTGTTAAAACTCAAAGCTAGGGTAATCCCGAAATTAGGTCATAGGTTAGTTAGTAGTTACCGTATTTCAGCGAGGGAGCAGTATTCTCACCAGAAATTGCAGGATCAAAGGCGTCTGCGACAACGGAACTGAAAATTGTTGGTTTGTAAGGCGAGGATTTGAGCCTGTGTCTTTTAAGAGTTTGGAGGATTGGCTTTGATGGGAATTACTGCTATGCGAATATTTTATCCTAGTCCACGAATCACCCTCCACATAAGATTATTTAGTGTGGTTGGGGTGGTCCTGTAAATGGAATGGAAGGGTAAAAATAGAAATTAAAAAAAATAATAGGGATAAAAAAAGAAAAGAAAAAATTGATGTCGTAAGAGGAAGTATAACATCTCATAATTTTAAATTAATTAATTAGAGTGTTAAGTGAGTAATTAAGTGATGGATTAGTGAAAATCCCAAAGATTAGGCCAAAATACAAAGAAAGGGCAAAACGGTAATTAGCCAACACGCAACCCTAAGAAGATAAAAAATTGAGTAGAAGGTCTCAGATTATAAAAATAAGCTTGAAAATAGATTCAGAACGAAAAATTGAGTGGACAGACAAGTTTCAGAAAAAATCAGTGAAGTAGAAGGTCTCAGATTATAAAAATAAGCTTGGAAATGGATTCAGAACGAAAAATTGAGTGGACAGACAAGTTTCAGAAAAATCAGTGAATAGTGTTTTTCGCGGGTAAAAATACCGCAGTCAGATTGCACCGTAAAACGTGCCAGTGGAATTTTGAGCTCTAGGTTTCAAATATGAATTTTAAATGGTCTATAGGAATAAGAAATATGATTTCTGATAATATATGAGGGATTTAAGTCAATTTGTGGAAGCGTGCCAACGGAGCGCGGTGTAGCTTAAAGCAGTGTTTTTCCGAACAACCGGAAAGCTCCGAATTTATCTGAGTGAGTAAAATTAAAGGAGTTGGTTAATATTAAAAATTAGAATTTCTAAATAGGTTTTAAATTTGTGGACTTTTAGTGATGATCGAAGGGAAATTCGAATGAGTTTTAAATCGCGTGGGACCCGCTCCCACTTAAAGTCAAATAAAACACCTAAAATGTAACGCCTGGCAACTTGCAAGGATTAACGACTGTCCCCACAAACTAACACGAGACTTTTCAGCGTGCTTTGTCCTCACTCGCACACTTCTCGGGAAAACTTCCCAGGAGGTCACCCATCCCAGAATTGCTCCAAGTCAAGCACGCTTAACTGTGGAGTTCTTCCGATCTGGGCTACCGAAAAGTAGATGCATCTTGTTAGTATAGGTAGTACCAATTAATTCTTATAAGCCATTCCCAACTGTACTGTCCCATACCAGCACAGTCTCTGGAATCCCTCTCTTTCCGGTGTTATTCGATTCATTCATGTACCCCGTCGCTGGAAGCCTGCCTGGAGCCGCTCGTTGTCCGTGCCCTTGCGCACCGGCGATCACTCCCCGCCCTCGTCAGCGCCCGGGATGTTACATAAAACACTATTCATTATCACTAACCTCACCATTTTCTCTCCCTCACTTCGCGCAACAGCCCCTTCACCCCTCAAATTTGCGCAAGGTTTCTTCCTCCCCTAAATCAAGCTATACTCAACCAAATTCAACAAAGTTTGTGTTGAATCTTGATGGAAAACACCTCCTAAACCCATTGGTAGCCTTGTTTAGTCTTGAAATTGAGTGTGTGAGGAGATCTATAGCCATTAAGGCCGCGGTTTGCAAGGAAAAAAGAGGGATCAAGATGCTTTCAAATGCTCCAATGGTGGAGTATACTTAGGTGGAGCCATATACCGTGCGATTGGGTGAGTTATTTCAACATTTCATTGGTTGAATTTTGAGTTTTGATTATTGACCCTAAAGATGGATTTTGTGATATGTGGTGTTAGAGAGCTCAAATGGAAAATGTCTATTAGATGATAATGTCTTAGAATGATGTATTAATGCTAGAAATGCAATGAAAATTTTAAGCGAAAAATGGTGAAATTTAACTTAGGAAAATTTGAGTGCATGAAATGGAATTTTGAATTTTGTGTTAATGTGTTGTATGGTGAATTGTAGTGTGATTATATGATGATATGAAGCGATTGTGTGAGGTGTGGACCATAGGAATTGAGTGAAAATCCTTGGTTTGGCTAAACATTGAATTCGGCCATTTATGTATAAGTGAGTAAATGATATTTTGGAAAATTTTGGTGATGTGTTGTGTGTTGAAAAAGTCATTAGATGGGTTGTGTGGTGATTGGCATGTGGAAGGATTAATGCAAAAATAATAAGTGTTGAAATTGGCCTAATGTGCCTAAAGTGTAATATTTCGCAAAATGTTGCGTAAAAGTCGTAAAACAGAAAAACGACGATTGAACTAGCCTTTGGGTAACCTAAGTGAGTGGAATAAAATGAGAAAGAAAATTTAGAAAAATAAAACCTATATTAACACTGTTTTGGCCGAACCCTATAAGGAGGAGAGGTGAAATCTGACGTTTTCGCGTTTTGACGTATTTTGACTGAAACTGACGGCTAAGCATGGTTGTATAGGTTGCCGTACGTGGATATAATCCCGGAATAGTGAAACAGTGGATTGCCCTTGGTCCTGGACCAAGTGGATTGAGGTAAGTGATGTGATTACACATGTTATTTTGAAATTCATGAGTGGTTTAAAGTTCTAAGTGTGTGGAATTGTCCTCTGTGTAGGCGTTCCTTGTGTATCAAGCTGTAAGTGGAGTTCTGCGGAGCTCAGTGGAAGAAAAAAAGAAAGGTAACCTCTTGGTACTGGGGCTTGTTCCCCTTTTGTGTTCCACCTTGCTAGTTGATGGCAACAATAGGAAGTGTGTATGAGTAGTGTAGAACAGCATGAGCATTCATATGCATTATCACAGTGGGTACTTATGTACCTGATCTCTGGCCAGTAGATATATTTAACCTTCGGGTAAGTTTTCCGGACTGCCACTGGATAGGTCTCCGAGAGGGAGTTCCAGTTGACCCAGGGTCGTGGTGTGTTATCCGGATAGGAGCACACTAGGTTGTCTTGGGTGTATATGGTTGGAAGGGGTACCTTGGTGGGTTGTTCTATGAACACGCCAGGGGTAGTACCTATAGGCGTATAGCCGAGGACATGACGTGGTATTGGTAGCTACCATCCCGCATGTCGTAGTTGTTTTCTGATATTACCCCCTTTCTCTAAATCCCTTGCTTTATCCCGTTTTATAACAGTGGTGTTGTTTTTATACTAATTGATATACATCGAAGTGAACCATTGGGCAGAGTTTTCTCCATAACCTCTTGGTTACTGAGATATATCCGTATATCTCACCCCGTCTCGAGGCATTTATTTCAGGATGTACCAGTGGACATGGAGCAGCGGCAGAAGCCCGCATGATGATGAGTGGAGCAGTGATGCATATTTTGCTTTTTGGTGGCCACTTGGCCTAGGCTAGACTTAGAGCATGAACATGTATATGTATGTAGGAGGAGTCCATTAGCATTATGTTCATGTTACTTTGGCTAAGTTTAGCTATCATGTCATTTTAGTTAATGGATTCATTTGACAAGTGAAGTTGTAATATGTAGATATTT
>JAVKPL010001400.1:0-16774 GCA_032173675.1 Gastrolobium villosum | reverse complement strand
AACAGAAAAAGGAAAAAGTCTTAATCGTATTGCATCATCAGAAACATGTGGAGGCTTTGTAGAGTCACAGATTCGTAAAAATCTGTCAATGAATCTGTGAGGATCTTCATTGTCCTCTCCTCCATACTTTTCTCTTTCGGCCAACTGAATGATGTTGGACTTGAGTTCCCATTGATTGTTCCCAAGTTCTGGTGGAACAATTCCAGCATTGGGCCTGTTGAAGACAGGCGTGAGGATTGTGTTCATCCTAGGATCAGCATTCTGATTAGGAGCGGCCATCTCTAGGGTTTCAGCTACTGGAATGGGAGTTGTCTGTGCCCTTTTTCTTTCCTTCTCTTTTTGAGCAATTCGTTCGCTTCTCCTTAGAAAAGCACTGCTTTGCATACAACTTTAGAGAAAAGATTAGTAGCACAGATTCGAAACAAAAATAAAATAAAATAAAATAAAAACAATTTAATCTTTAAAATCAAGATTAATTGATTTAAGACAAACACTCCCCGGCAACGGCGCCAAAAACTTGACGTGAATCGGCAAGTGTACCGAATCGCGCAAGTAATACAGTGATAAATCACAGTTCGTATCCACAGAGAGTGTGTTTAAATCAATTAAAAACTCTTTCTTTTAAGATTAAATATTTCAAAAGGGTTTTGACACGAATGTCAGGATTGTGTGGAAATTTGATTTGTAGATTTAAAAGACTTGTTTTTGGTTCTTTTTGGAAAAGAATTGAAATAAGGGTTTAAATATATGAGAAAAGCGCTGTAGTAGGGAACACTCACCAATGATCCCCACCTTTTACTCTGGATTAAGTTAAGTATTAATATATAAATCGTGAACTTAGATAATTATAAGATAAAAGTATCAATAGTTAATTCTCAATCCCTTGAGTAATTAACCCTTTAATCTCATATAGAACCCTAATTCCTTGAGGTGCCCTATATGAGATCAAGCAAAACGATCGATAATTGAAACATCTACAATATGAATCATGTCTATGTCTAGATCATGTTCATACCGTCGTTTTATCCCCTTTCCGGATTAAAGACCTCAGATCCCTCTTGTTGGCCCTAATCCTCAGATTTATTATTACTTACTAGATTGATCGGATCTAATAATAACAATAACAATACGAACAGAATAGAACGAAATTCAAAAGATAAATATATTCATAAAAACTCAATCCATTGTATCAGGGGTTCACAAGGGTTCGTGACCCTAACTACAGCAAAGAGGTTCTAGCCAACCATTATCATGGCTAGAATCCAAAGTTCAATTGAAAAACAAAAACTAAAAGAACTACAGAAAGGTAGAAGAAGAGATCTTTCTCAGAACTTCCGCCTCCGAACGATCTCAGTTGTGTAGAATATCAGATGTCCTTCTAGGGTTGCCTTATGCCCTTTTTATAACCAGAAATTCCTCCTTTTCTCGCAACTGACAGCTGTCTCTCTCAATCCCACGCTTGGAGCGCAGGATCCACGCTCCAAGCGTGGAGCTTCTGCCATTTTTGTTTTCTCCACGCTCCAAGCGTGTAGTTCCACGCTTGAAGCGTGGACTCACTGTTCTGAAGTCCCTTCCCACGCTTCAAGCGTGGGTTCCTACGCTTGGAGCGTGGGGCTTCTGTCTGATTCTTCTTCTTACTCCTTTATTTGTTATTTTCCTCCTGTAAACATGAAGAATTTGAGTGAGAGAGTGTCTGACAATTTTATTCAATAATTTCACCACATATACACTTTTATACACAGTTTTAGATCTGATTTCCTGCTGTTTTTGATCTATAAAAGTATATATGCTGGGAGCACATCAGAAAGTAGGACTAATTCCTCTAATATCAGCCATGGTCCAACCTATGGCTCTTTTGTGATTTTTAAGTACATTTAGGAGCTGACTTTCCTCATTATTTTTAAGGGCAGCTGCTACAATGACAGGGAGAGTATTGTCCCTTCCTAGGAACGCATACTTAAGGTGAGTTGGGAGTTCCTTTAACTCCACTTCAGGAGGTTCCACTATGGATGGTTTAAGGGGTTTGGTGATTCTCTCATGCAGTTCAAGAGACTCAAAATGTTTATCACCAAAGAACTTAGTGGGGTAAGACTTTAATGCACATGCAAGATCATGATCAGATGCATTATTTCCATAAAATTCAAAAATGGCAGAATCATAGACAGAGTTATTCATTTCAAAATTATCTTGAAAATGAGCAGCAACCAAGTTATCAATGACAGAAATAGCAGAGCAATCATCAACATCATCATCTACATATTTCATGGCCTTGAAGACACTAAAGGTCATAGTGTCATCATTAACCCTCATTGTTAACTCTCCTTTCTTGACATCAATCATTGCACCCCCTGTAGCTAAGAATGGTCTTCCTACTATTATAGGAATATTTTCATCAACTTCACAATCAAGGATTATGAAGTCGGCTGGAAAAATAAATTTGTCCACTTTTACTAAAATATTTTCCACCTTACCTTCAGGGTATACAATGGATCTGTCAGCCAATTGGAGGGTTAATGTTGTGGGGGCAGCTTTTATTCCTAATTGTTTAAAAATAGAAGCAGGCATCAAGTTTATGCTAGAGCCTAAATCACAAAGAGCTCTACCAATATACCTATCTCCTATAACACAAGGAATAGTGAAAGAACCTGGATCCTCCATTTTAGGAGGCACTTTTGTAGAGACAATGCTGCTGCATTCCTTGGTGAGTGCCACTGTCTCAAACTCTTCTATCCTCCTCTTCCTTGATAGGATGTCCTTCATAAATTTGATGTAGCTTGGCATGTGTTGAAGGGCCTCCACGAAAGGGATATTTATCTGTAGTTGCTTGAGGATATCTAAGAACCTCTTGAAATGCTTCTCCTGACTCTGTTTCTGGAGTCTTTGTGGGAAAGGAATCTGCCTTGCCCTTGATCTAGGTGATTGGCCATCTTCTTTTTGCACAGGTATGGCTGGCCCCTTTGATTTGGGGGCTGATTTGGGTGCTGATTTTTCTGTTCTTCCCAAATCACCATGCACCATGTCATTCTCTGGATTGTGCACTTCTATGACATCTGACTCATCCTCTTCCTCAGTTGTTTGAGCACTTTGTCCTGCCATTTTCCTCAAGGTGGAGGGCCGAATGACAGGTTCTGGTTGTTCAACCTCCCTTCCATTTCTCAAGTGAAGAGCTTGACAAAATTCCTTTCCCTCCTTCCTTGGTGCTTCAGTATCACTAGGAAGGGTCCCCAATGGTCTATCTTTAAGGGAAGTTGCAATCTGCCCCATTTGTGTCTCCAAACTCATCAAGATTGCTCCATGACTTTGGAGCATGGCCTCATGATTTTTCAACATCTGATTTGACCATTGGTCATTTGGAGGAGGCTGAGTTTGTGCACTAGACTGCCCTTGCTGATCATGGGGCATTTGGGAGTTGAATCCTGGTGGAAATGGAACTTTGGGTTGATAAGATTGTTGCCCTCCTTGGAAAGGTTGATTCTGATTTATATTCCCTTGGTTCTGGGCAAAATTTTGGCCTTGATTCTGGCCAAAATTTCCCCCTTGTTGCTGCCATTTTCCTGGGTTAAAATTTCCTCTATTGTTGAAGTTTCTGTTGTAATCTCCAACATAGAAGGCTGAAGACGGGTTACTTGGGCATTCTTCAAGAAAATGGGCATCATGGCACAGTGTGCAGATTGGTGTGTTTGTGGCAGCCACTTGAGCAGGTGGTTGTTGTTTGGTTTCAGCCATTTGCTTGACTAAGACCTTCACAGTATTATGCAAAGCTGCCATCTCAGCTGCCATAGAAGTAATTTCACTTACTTCATAAAGCCCAGCTGCCTTCTGTTGAGCTTCATCTCTTTGTTCTGGCCATTGGCAACTGTTCTGGCTTATCCTCTCAAGTGTTTCAAACGCATCTGGATACCTTTTCAACAGAAACATTCCATTGGCAGTAGCATCCAGATGAGTTTTGCCTTGGTGACTCAACCCTCTATAGAAAATCTGAATAGTGGCCCACTTAGGAAGACCATGGGTGGGACACTTTTTCATCAGCCCTTTGAATCTAGTCCAGCTCTCATGGATTGACTCATCCACATACTGTCTAAATCCAGTGATGTCATCCCTCAGATCACAAACTTTTGTGGGTGGGAAGAACCTCATGAGGAAGGCTTCTCCAAGCTCCTTCCATGTAGTAATGGACTGTGCAGGCAGATCTTCCACCCACTCTTCTGCTGCTCCAGCTAGAGAGAAAGGAAACAGCCTCATCCTCATGGCATCTGTTGATACTCCACGAACAGAGAAGGTATCAGAAATCTTCATAAATTTCGTAATATGCTTGTGAGGGTCCTCCTTGGGTAGTCCATGGTATTGACTCATGGATTGCAGCAATTGTATCATCCCAGGCTTGAGATCAAAGTTTCCCTCCACTCCTGGTTGGACTATACCAGGAATTACTGCATCGAGTGTGGGAATAGCATATTCAGCTATGGGAAGCTCCTCATCCACCACAACTAGAGCATGGTTGGCTTCCCCATTATTGTTTTCTCCATTTACAGATGATCCTTGATTTGACTCTGCCATCTTCAAGAAGTCAGCAGCAAACTGGTGACAGTGCTGGTTCTGAAATCACAGTTGAATCTGCAAGAATCTATCAAGAACACTCGAAATTGGAGTCAGTAGGTAACAAGGAAAAATATGCAAGAAAGAATAAAGATTAAAGAAAATATTTATCAAGAATGGTTAAAACAGAATTATAAAAAGAAAATAAATCAAACACCGTTCCCCGGCAACGGCGCCATTTGTTGAGAGGTATATTTTCCGAAGAAAAGAGTTATCGTTCTCAGGGAACGGGTTGAATTATTTTTCCTTCTATTAATCTGAATTAATAATCCTTTAATTGGTTTTATTTTGTTATTGGTAAAAAGAGATCTTTATTATATTCTAATTAAACATCAAAATATGATCTAACAGTGAGAAATTTTTAACAATGAAAAAGGGCTTCTGAGTATGTTAAAATCATGGACGACACAAAAGATATTGCATTCCTGCAATTTCGTTCAAAGCCACAGCAAGTTTATCCCAAATTCCGAAGCACTACAACTAGATAGGTCGAAACTTCCCAGAATCAACCTTAACATTCAAGATCATCTTTTTCCAAAGGATCTTGAATCTTTACAGAAATTATCAGAAAACACCCTTGATTATCCCTAATCCAAAGGGGTTCAATCGATCCTTAACAGAAACGCATTTCCCAAATTGCTTCTGTTGAAGAACTCAAGGTTCATTCCCATGAATCTCTTGAGTTGAGGAATTAAAAGAATCGATCGAATAAGAAAACGCAGCAATAACAAAGAACTAGCTAAGAAACATGCATCCAATCATTCGAACATACCCAGAAAAGAAAAGATTTAAAAACCCATATCTGAAACACTATAATATCCGAAAATTAACAGGAAAGATACCAAGTATTTCAGAAAACAAAACGGGTTCTTCAAACATTAAAGAACCCTAACTCGATCTATAGCAAAAACTACAAAGAAATCTACCGTTACGCAGCAGATCCGCGACTCTTCTCCCTTGTAGATGCGTTGTCAAAGCCTTCCAAGGTCGAAGATGATGAACGAACGAAGCACGCGAACAGTAGATCCACACACAAGAAAAAGAAACGAAAATAATCTCTCAAGAACAGAGAAGGTTCGAACGGAAGAAAAGAGAAAGAAAACTCCAACGAAAACTTTGTCTATTTTCTAAGAAAAGTAATTCTAAAAGCTATTTCTTCAAATCTGCATCCTTCGTCTGTTATATATTCTTTTTCCTTTTTTTAAAATCATCAGCTTCTTCTTCTTTTATCACAGCCCTTCATCTCCTCCAATCCAACGGTCCAGACTGCTCCCTTCTTTTTCATTTAATCTGAAGATAAAAATAAATAAAATAAGTGAGTAAAAAGACAAATTTTACCATTTTTACTTCTTACCTTCAATTTTTACAAATATCCTTACTTAACTCAATTGAGCATAATTTACCTGCAAAAACACTAATTAATAACTCAAAGACATTTAAATATCATAAAATAATATAATATAATTACATATAAATATGTGCTAACAAGGTTTAATTGCGTTACAAAATAAATCTGTGTCCTGAGAAACTGTGACACGATGCTGAAGACTGAATTCTATATGGAAGGAAGAAATTACCAGTGCAACTAGTAGTTAAGATCTTTGAAACTGTGTTACATAAATATGCAACTAAATATATTGCCAACAAATTTCCCTACCATTTAAACTTTGCATACTCCAACAATATTAGACATGAGAGATGAGTGTACTTTTTTTTTTTTTTGAGTTACTCAATCCTAATTACCTCTTTGAGGCGAGTTAGCTCCCTCCGGTATCCCCACAAGCTTCGACTCTTTGAGCCGGCTACGAGACTAATCCGGAGTGCGGGGGTCAGTGATGGCTAAAGGTTCAGCCCCCTCCCCAAGAGTGCATTCAGTATGAATTGAACACATGTCCAACTCCACTAACTCAGCGCCAAGGAACCAACTGAGCAGCACCCATTGGGTAGAGATCAGTGTACTTATGTTAAGCCAAAGACTAAACTGGAATGAGAATGACTGCAAAAATATGAGGAAACGGGTGGACTGTGGATTGGGCCAATATCAAAGTAAAAAAATATTTTGGCATGAGTTGGCCCAAGTGAATTCAACCTTTTCATACGTGGGCTGGTCTGTAGTGGGCCAAGTTATTCCTCAAATTCAAAAATATCACACCTAACTACTATAATTTTAAATTCAAAGTTGCAACAAAATTTCTCACTTATATTAATTACAAGAAAATGTGTTTTTTTTGAAATAATATGTGACTCTTGTGGCCTCTTGCCTTTTCTAAGTATTGATTATGTAAGATAAGTTTCATTATTTTATGATTGACATGTTTTATGTATGTGAGACCCACGTGATTGACAGTGATTAACTTTAGTCAAAGTTGGATAAATTAATAAATAACTTTAAAAATGGGATAAATTGATAAATAATTTTTAGAATAAGAATAAATCGATTCATCAATTAATAAGTTCATGACATTCCACTTTATATCATACATGATATGATATGGATCTATCTTTTTATTTTATAGTAAAAGGTTATTTCTTGAGGAAAATAAGTACAAATTGATTTTAGAGGAAACTTTCAAATTCATATTTTAAAAAGTTTATTGTGAGTACATTAATTGAAAAAAATAAAAAATTCACTCTAGTTTTTTAAAAAAACGCAAATATCAGTCATATTACTGGCTAGTATTGTAGTTTTAAGAGGCCGTAATGAGATTTTCACATTTTCGAAAATCAATGCCCATCTATCACCAAAGTTTTCAAAAATGAATTAGACTGATGAAATGAAAAACGTTGAACACCTTGATTTCCTAATTACGAATATAAAAGGGTTAAATGAAAAAATATGATTAAAGAAAAAAAATCATATCATCCTTCACGTATTTACACTAAATAATAATTACATTTTTTGTTTGTTAGATAAAAATATGTCTCTCAAATCCTTTACATTTTTTTTGTTTGTTTTCCAAAGTATCCGACAGCCAACAGCCAACGGCTGAAGATTAATCCTTTCGAGGTAGGAGATTGAATAAACCTCTCCCAACAAAGTCTTTTCCATATGCACGGCGAGGGACCGGACCCTTGTCATCATGCAAATCCTCTACATTTTTTGTTTCTAGAGTAATTTAGTTTTAAATTTGAATCTCTCTATTCCCTCTATATATATCAAGAACCAGTGTATTGTTCATTTTTTCTATTTTTTCAATATCTCTTAATCTCTCCATCATATATTCATCTCAGACCTCGAATAAAGAGCAGCGCTAGCTGCCTTCAAGTTCCGATCATTTATGGCACTTATGGTGAATCACCGTCTACATCGTCGTCGTGAAGGGTCCACCCAAGGTGCTTGTTCTCTTTTTTTTTTTCGAAGTTCCAATTTTGAGATTTGGGGTGAAAGTGAAACTGTGGGAACACAACTGAATGTAACTTGTTAATGTGTTGGAGGTTCAATTACACTATTGTATCAGCTTTGTGCATACTTTGTTTATCATGTTACTACCATCAACATAAGTGTATTTATGTGGAGGGTGATGACTCTACATTTCCAATAATGCTTGATCACTTGTGTTAGGAAAGCAAAGGGAGCTGATCTAGCTCTTCTTCTTATAGATAGGAGTTATGATTTTGAAATGGTGAGTTATGAGAGAATAAAAATAGGTTTGTGTTTGTGTTTATGTTTATACTGCTATCTCAGCACTACTATGTAATTTGGATGAAATTGGTTTGTTTTACTTGAATTACAGGAATCCTTTGAATTCCTTAATAACTTGCAAGTTCATGGGCTCCCGAAGGTCACAGGGTTCTTAGTCATCTTGATAAATTCTGTGGTATCAGTATAATGTAGAACTTAAAATAAAAACAACTATTTTCTTGTGGAGAACAAAACTTGTATTTCTCTTTTTTGTGATATGTTGCTTACAATATGGATTAGTTTATATAGGCAGTAGATTATTTTTTCATGAACCAAACATTAAATTAGCCATAAACCACAAAACTAAACTTCCAACTCTTGGCCTCTCTAACTCTTGGCCTTTCACTTTCTCACAACTCTTGGTCTTTCACTTTCTCACAACTCTTGGCCTTTCACTTTCTTACAACTCTTGGCCTTTCACTTACCTAAACACAAGACTGCTTAATTAAGACTATTAAATATAAAACTAACAAAACATTTAAAGTTTATTCAACAATTCTCCTTCATAAACTTAAATGGTTCTGTCATCTTTCATCCCAAGCATCTTCTTGCAATTGTTGAGCAGCAATGTCGGCAATGGCTTTGTGAAGATGTCCCCGACTTGCTCTTGACTGGTCACGTGTGTTAGCTCCACATTTCCTTCCTTTACTTGATCCGGGATGAAGTGAAATCAGACGTCAATATGCTTGCTTCTTTCATGATTTACCGGGTTCTTGGCTAGCTCTATAGCCGACTTATTGTCAATTCGGATCACAGTTTGGCCGACTTGTTTTTCCTCCAACTTGCTTAGCAAATTCCTGAGCCACATTGCATGACAAACACACCAAGATGCAGCTACATATTCAGCTTCACATGTCGACAGTGTCACAATAGGTTGCTTCTTCGAAATCCAGGTGAATGTCGTGTTGCCCATGAAAAACACATAACCAGCCGTGCTCTTTCGATCATCTACGTCTCCACACCAATCACTGTCAGAATATCCAATCAACTTGTATTTTGCCGAGCTCGAGTAGTGTAACCCATGTGAAACTGTACCTTGAACATACCTCAGAATTCTCTTTACCGCCTTCCAATGTGTGTATCTCGGCTCCTCCATGAACCGACTTACTATGCCGACACTCGACGAGATATCCGGCCTCGTGCATGTGAGATAACGTAGGCTTCCCACCAAACTTCTGTACTTGCTTGCATCAACACGGTCTCCTCCATCAAACTTAGAGAGTTTTGAACCGGGTTCCATTGGTGTTGAAACTGGGTTGCAATCTTCCATCTTGTACTTCTTCAAAATCTTTTTTGCATAAGCCTCCTGTGACACGAAGATTCCCTTCTCATTTTGTTTTACTTCCAAACCAAGAAAGAACTTCATCAAACCGAGATCTGTCATTTCGAACTCTCTTGTCATTGTGCTCTTGAACTCTTGTATCATCTTGGCATTGTTTCCCATAAAAATGAGGTCGTCAACATAAAGAGCCACAATTAACAAGTCTCCTCCATTTTTCTTGACATAAACAGCATGTTCATATGGACATTGTTCAAGTCCATTCTCCTTGAAATATTTATCAATACGAGCATTCCATGCCCGTGGTGCTTGCTTCAACCCGTAAAGTGCTTTCTTCAATCTCAGCACCTTCTTCTCTTCTCCTGCCTTCATGTAGCCCGGCGGTTGTTCCACATAAACTTCTTCTTCAAGAACACCATTCAGAAATGCCGACTTTACATCCATTTGATGTATTGGCCATCTGTATTGAGCAACCTGTGAGATGAGTAGCCGAATTGTCTCCATCCTTGTAACAGGGGCAAACACCTCGTCATAGTCAATTACAGCCTTCTGTTTATAACCTTTTGCAACTAGTCGAGCTTTATATCGTTCTATCTCCTCTTGAGCATTCATCTTCTTCTTGAACACCCACTTCACTCCAATGGGCCGACTTCCTTCTGGTAGCTCGGCTAACTCCCATGTGTTATTTCGGTCAATGGCTTCTATCTCCTCATCCATGGCATCTTGCCATTTCTTATCTCGGATGGCTTCTTCAAAACTTATGTTCTCAGAGTCTGCAAGAAGACAAACAAAATGTACCTCACTTGTTGACTCATATATGTCTTGTATGCTTCGCATCCTGGGTTGTCGTACCTCGTCTTCATCATCAGAAGCTTCAGGACTTGCCGGGTTGATAACTTGTGTCGAGATTCCGTCTTCAATGTTTACCTCAGAAGAATTGTTCTAGTCCCACTCATTTGCTTCATTGAGCTTTACATCTCTGCTCACTATGACTTTCTTGTTGACAGGGTCAAACAGCTTATACCCCTTTGTTTTTTCATCATATCCAATAAAAACATATTTCTTGCTTTTATCCTCGAGCTTGATTCTGAGCTGGTCCGGTATGTGTGCATAGGCTACCCTGCCAAAAACTCTGAGATGAGCCACTGAAGGCTTTTGACCGCTCCATGCTTCCTGTAGAGTTTTATCATCCAAGCTCGAATGTGGACATCGGTTCTGCACATACACAGCACACTGCACAGCTTCCGCCCAAAACTCCTTCGGCATCCTTTTGTTCTTCAGCATTGACCGAGCCATGTCAAGAATAGTCCGGTTCTTCCTTTCAGCCACGCCATTCTGTTGTGGTGAGTATGGTGCTGTTAGAAACCTCCTTATCCCCTGTTCCTCACAAAACGACATAAACGCTGTTGAAATATATTCCCCACCTCTGTCAGACCGCACCGATTTGATATAGCTTCCTGTTGTCTTCTCAATCATCACCTTGAACCTTTTGAACACATCAAACACCTCGGACTTCTCCTTCAGAAAGTAAACCCAAGTTTTCCGTGAGAAATCATCAATAAAGGAAATAAAATACTTCTTACCGCTGAAGGAACCCGGATTGATGGGTCCACACAAGTCGGTATGTATTAGTTCCAAAGGTTGCTTAGCCCGGAATTTTGCCATTTTCTGAAACGTGGTCCTGGCATGCTTGCCAAGTACACAACTCTCACAAAACTTTCCTTCAAAGTTGATGCCAGGTAACCCTTCCACCATTTTCTTCTTTGCCAACTCGGTTAGACCACCATAATGTAGGTGACCAAACCGGAGATGCCAAAGTGACGCCTTATCTTCCACCTCGGCTTGTAAACATTCAACTTGTACACATTTCAAATTCAGTTTATACATACGATTCTTACCCATTTGAACCCGAACTATCAGCCGACCTCGCTCATCTTTCAAATACAATACCCGGTCTTACATAATAACCGAGTAACCTTTCTCCATCAGTTGACCCATGCTTAAAATATTGCTTCTTAGGTCGGGTACATAGTACACATCTCGAATTGAGCCAATTAACCCGTCCTTTTGTAGGAAACAGATCGTACCTCGGCCTTTTACCTCAACCTTTGAGGCATCCCCGAACGAAACATGTCTGGTTTCCACCTTTCTCATCTCCTTGAAGAAGTGCTTATGTCCGCACATGTGGTTGCTCGCACCCGTGTCAAGATACCACTCCATGTCATCGTCTGGACTTCCTTCACTGTGTGTCATTAACAAGACACCATCCTTCATCTCGCCTTTTGTGGCTAGGTTGGACGTCTCCTCCACCTTTTTCTCCTCTCTGCATTCTCTTGCGAAATATCCGACTTTGCCACAGTTGTAACACTTGTCTGAGTTACAATCTTTTGCATAGTGACCAAACTTTCCACATTTGTAACACTCGATGTTTGAACAGTGTGACCGACCTCCTCGTCGACCTCGTCCTCATCCTCTCCAGTTTTGTTGATTTGACTGTCCTACCTCATCATTATACACTTCTTGACTTCGGCCTCGACCTCTACCACCACGACTAGTACCTCGTCCACCGCGGCCACGTCCTCTACCTCGAAAATTTTGAGAATAGAACATCTTCTCATCTTTAATTGTTGCTTTGGTCTGAAGTGTCTGCTCAAGAGTTTCCTCCTTCTTCTTCTTTCTTTGTTCATGCGCTTCAAGGGAACCCGTCAACTCGTCAATGGTGAGTGTAGACAGGTCCTTGGACTCCTCTATGGCACAAACCACGTTTTCAAACTGGTCTGTCAAAGATCTCAAGATTTTCTCCACCACTCTGGTGTCAGGTATATCTTCTTCATTCCGTTTTAACTGGTTCACAATTCCTTGAACCCGGGCAACGAACCCGGATACTCCTTCTGTGTCCTTCATCTTCATTCCCTCCAACTCGGCATGAAGGGTTTGAAGCCGGACTTGTTTAACCCGGTTAGCTCCTCTATAGACATTTGCCAAGATGTCCCAGGCTGCCTTTGAGGTCTCACAATTTGCTATCTTCTCGAACCCGGATTCGTCTACAACTTGGAAGAGCATGAATAACGCCAGCTTGTCTTTTGCACGCGTCTCTTTCAACGCTTTGGTTTGAGCCGCCGAATGGCCTCCAGTGTCCTGTGGTTCTACAAAACCTGCTTGAACATTCTCCCAAGCGTCCTGGGATCCGAGAAGAGCCTTCATCTGGATGCTCCAATTCTCGTAGTTCTCCTTCGTCAACTTTGATTAACTTTAGTCAAAGTTGGATAAATTAATAAATAACTTTAAAAATGGGATAAATTGATAAATAATTTTTAGGATAAGAATAAATCGATTCATCAATTAATAAGTTCATGACATTCCACTTTATATCATACATGATATGATATGGATCTATCTTTTTATTTTATAATAAAAGGTTATTTCTTGAGGAAAATAAGTACAAATTGATTTTAGAGGAAACTTTCAAATTCATATTTTTAAAAAAAGTTGTGAGTACATTAATTTTAAAAAATAGAAAAATTCACTCTAGTTTTAAAAAAAACGCTAAATATCAGTCATATTACTGGACGCATTGGTTTCTATAAATAACAAATATGGCTAGTATTGTAGTTTTAAGAGGCCGTGATGAGATAAAAAAAAATAGCACCACTGGGGTTAACCTAGTGGTGTGGAGTGTGTGTGTTAGGAATGTGTGTAATGTAGGGTGTTGTATTCAATTCCTTGTAACCTCAAAAAAAAAAAAAAAAAAAAAGAGGCCGTGATGAGATTTTCACATTTTCAAAAATCAATGCCCATCTATCACCAAAGTTTTCAAAAATGAATTAGATGATGAAATGAAAAACGTTGAACACCTTGATTTCCTAATTACGATATTTTTTGTTTGTTAAATAATAATATGTCTCTCAAATCCTTTACATTTTTTTTTGTTTCCCAAAGTATCCGACAGCCGAAGACTAATCCTTTCGAGGTAGGAGATCACATGGATAAACCTCTCCCAATAAAATCTTTTCCATATAAGGGACCGAACCCCTGTTAGCATGCAAATCCTCTGCATTTTTTGTTTCTAGAGTAATTTAGTTTTAAATTTGAATCTCTCTATTCCCTCTATATATATATCAAGAACCAGTGTATTGTTCATTTTTCTATTTTTTCAATATCTCTTAATCTCTCCATCATATATTCATCTCAGACCTCGAATAAAGAGCAGCGCTAGCTGCCTTCAAGTTCCGATCATTTATGGCACTTATGGTGAATCCACCGTCTACATCGTCGTCGTGAAGGGTCCACCCAAGGTGCTTGTTCTCTTTTTTTTTCGAAGTTCCAATTTTGAGATTTGGGGTGAAAGTGAAACTGTGGGAACACAACTGAATGTAACTTGTTAATGTGTTGGAGGTTCAATTACACTATTGTATCAGCTTTGTGCATACTTTGTTTATCATGTTACTACCATCAACATAAGTGTATTTATGTGGAGGGTGATGACTCTACATTTCCAATAATGCTTGATCACTTGTGTCAGGAAAGCAAAGGCAGCTGATCTAGCTCTTCTTCTTATAGATAGGAGTTATGATTTTGAAATAGTGAGTTATGAGAGAATAAAGATAGGTTTGTGTTTGTGTTTATGTTTATACTTGCAAGTTCATGGGCTCCCGAAGGTCACGGGGTTCTTAGTCATCTTGATAAATTCAACAATGCTAAAATGTTGAGGAAAAACAAACAACAACTCAAATACCTGTTTTTGACTGAAATACATGATGACGCTAAATTGTTTTACTTGTCAAGCCTTATTTATGAAAAAGTAGAGGAATGATATTCTTACTACCAAAATTTTCTATACTAACTTACTACTTATCTAATCACCATTGAATCAAAGAGAGAGAATATTAAAGAGTTTTTGAAAAAAGAGAAAATGTTGATCCAATGGTGATTAGATAGGTACTGAGTTTGTAGTAGAAGATTTTGATAGTAAGATTATCATTCCTCGAAAAAGTAATAGTGTGATGGTTATAGAATACATCAAAGGTCATGAAAAATAAAAAGTCATATATTATGAACCACGTGAAATGTTATCCATAATCCATGTGAAAGGTCACCCATAATATTTTACAACACCCTTTTAGATGTATTCTACAATTTAACACACTATTAGTGTGATGGTTATAGAATAAATCAAAGATTATGAAAAACAAAGAGCCACATGTTATGAATCATGTGAAAGGTCATCCATAATATTTTATAACTAAAATGAACTTTTCAACGGTGATATGTTTCGATAGAGAATTTCATATACGCATCATTAAAAATGAAATTTTCTATTGACATCTAAGCATGTTATATACCCAAATTTGTATTGAAACATATTGTATACAATTCACTTTAGTAATTTTGTAGATAATAAAAACTAAAAAGCTTTTTGTAATGGTAGTAGTTGAAGAAAATCAATGATTTTATTTTCAAATATATAGCATACTAAGAGCAGTTATTCAATACTGAAATTGGTTCTTTACATGGTATCAAAGCCTCGTGTCCCGGGTTCGATCCTCTCCGCCCCCACTTTCTTTCAAGTAGAATTTCTTTGTTCGCACAGGTAGGTGGGCCTGTGCATTGTCCACCCTTCAAGCCCAGTGGGCTCTCGTATGAGAGGACGTGTTGAGATATATAAAACCATTAAAAAGCCCCCAGCCATCAGCTTAAGGTTTTGGGTTGAATTAGTTCTTTACAACTGACATTAAGATCCTTTTTCATCGTTACTTTTAACGTTTAGTTTTCCACTTGAGTTGTTGTATATTGTTATGACTCATGATAAGAAAATATTTATTTGATGACATCCTTTAATAATGAGTTTAGTAACGATAATAACTAAATTTTCACTTATATTAAAATTGTGTTTACATTCTCACTTCTATATTTGTATAAAAACATTATTTTATTAAAAAATTGAATTATAAAAAATTTATGATTTGTATAAAATACGTTAAGAAAGTGTTAAATATTTATTTACTAAAATATTTTTTAATGTATTGAACATGATAAAAAAAATATGAAATTATAATTTTAGAATGCTCGTTGGCTAGTCCTAAATGTAGCACCGATACCGAGACGAGAAACGATACGATATGATACTCCAACACGTTAATTCTAAAAATGTTAGATTTCGACACGTTAGGATATGTTTTGATATTAAATATTATTTTTAATTTATATAATGTATATTATATTTAATACTCAATAATTTTAAAAAAATGAAGTAAAACTTATAATACACATCAATTTTGCAAAGAAACATAAGATATCCTAAATATTTATATTAAACTCTATAAAATATTAATCCTAATCCAACGAATCTAATAGTTGGAACTAAAAAACGCGACACAATGCAACTTTTTAGCCTTTTTTGCATCTTTAAAACCCGTGTTGGAGTATCGGGGAGTGTCGAAGTGTCGGAAAGTGTCGGATACGACACGTCAGGATTTTTGAAGTGTCGGTGCTTCATACTAACTCATAGGGCTTTTGACCGTGCAGGCCTTTATTATTGAGATTCATTTGGTCTTACGGGCTTTTTGGCCCTAAACCACACGGGCTAGGACCTATTGGGACGGGATGACCCATTTCGATAGCTCTACACTTTATGGTTATCTTAGAGGCTGTAATTTGATATGGCGCAATAATGTGTGTTCAACAATTCTACAATATTGTTGTCTTTATATGATATTATATTCATTATAAAATAGTGTTTTTTTGATTTACCAAAAAAAAAAAAGTGTTTTTTGGAAGGATATGCAAGGGATAATGCCTCAATTGATACTTGAGAATTCAGATATTTTTGAGCAATAAGTTGGAGTGTTGTACATTGTTTTCCTCGTTCTCCTCTATATTTGTAATTTGATTTATATATTCCTCAAATTATAGTTAGCTCCAAGTTCACAATTCACATTATGTTGTCCTGTTGTTTTTTTTTTTTTTTTTTTTTTTTTTTTGGTTTTGGTTAAACGTGGTAGGGAAATTTGTTGGCAATATATTCTTAGTTGCATATTTATGTAACACAGTTTCAAAGAACTTAACTACTGGTTGCACTGGTAATTTCTTCCTTCCATATAGAATTCAGTCTTCAGCATATGTTGTCCTGTTTTAACTTGAACAAATTCATGCTTTATATTTTTGGTTCTATTTGTAGTACATGGATTACTAACCAATTAATGCAACGATTATCTCAA
>JAVKPL010001399.1:0-16476 GCA_032173675.1 Gastrolobium villosum | reverse complement strand
ACCATAATCGCCGATTTCTTAAGATTTCTCTATTGCAGTGTCTCACAATCTACCCTTGTCTTTTCATTTTCATTTTTTGGTAAACATGCTTAGCGTTTTCTCAAACCATGCAAATGAAATGTTGATTGGAATAAAAAAATTTTGGATTTTTTTTTGTAAAAGTTTATACTTTATACATTAATTGATGAATTATTTTTTTGATTGAACTGGAACCTAGTACTTTTGTTCTACACGTCAAGATCTTTCTTATCATATATGATATATATTTTTTGTGGAATATTGAAAAAGATTTTGTATTCTCAAATTTTGAATTTCAGGGTTCATAATTTTTTTTGTCTAAAACGTCATTTTAATTTTTGTGTTTCTTAACATCACCCTTTGAAATTTGAATAGATATACACTTTTGTCCCAGCACACAAAAATCAAAACAACTTCTTTTCGATGATATTTTATATTAAAAAGTTATTAACTCTTCGCTCTTCCAATCTTGTGGTATTAAAGAAAAAAGGTTTTCACCAAAATAAAATAGAAAAGAAGAAAAGAAAAGGCTAATTTTTCTAATCAAAATGAATATTTTCTCATGTTTCTTCTTTTGAAACGATTTCATAAGAATTTATTTTAATGTTGGTGCAAACAATCTTCGATTTCTAAAAAGGGTTTGATGTTTGTCATTTTAAATGACATAAGTTATGTCATTTTAGGAGAGATGGACACAAGAAATGGAAATCATGGGAAAGAGAAAGTGGGTAGTTTTTTTTAATTTAAATTTTAAATAAAAAAATTATTTTGTGTCTATCTCTCCTAAAATGACACAACGTTATGTCATTTAAAATGACAAACACTTTTCCCTTTTAAAAAGACCCGAAAATGGTGAATAGGTTATTTTGTGTCTATCTTCAATTGTCGTTTTAGCACGACCAAACATATCTTTATATTTTTTTATTTGTTATAATTTTGAATATTTATTTAAAATTCATATAATTTTCTAAAATATTATAAATTCATATTATCCTTTCAAATCTTATAAACTTCATTAAAATCTAATATTATAAAATCTTGATTGTAAGAAAAATCTCATAAAAAAGTCTTTACTATAACTATAATTTTAGATAGTCTTTTAAAATGTACAATATTTTTTATCTCAAAATAATCTTTTAAAATTCTAATTCAATATATCCCATTATTGTGAAATTCAACCAAAATCTGTTTTAAATATCAATTTCATAAATACCAAACTATTATACTTTTAATTTTAAAATGAACTATATATATATATATATATATATATATATATATATATATATATATATATATATATATATATTGTGTTATTGATATAAACATAATCATAAATTTTAATATAATTTGTCGTTGAATTATAATTTTATAATTAATAACCGATGTGCACCTGCATGTTCGACTTTTAAATTGTACCAAAAAAACATTATATTTTTAAAAATTATATAACCAGGGAAAAATCCACGAACATAGAGATAAATGAAAAAAAATTAAAAATTATATTAAAAGCTTTGAAAAAGTGAAAGAAATAAAATGACTCTAGCTTTATTATTTTTCACTTTTCCTTCTCATCTTTATTTTTAATACTCTATTTAAGTTTAAAAGGAATAAATCATCTTGCATTAAAATTTTGTATGAGATGAGAAATATGTTTTTTAAATTTGAATTTTTTTTTAACATTTAATTTCGCAAAAAACCTTTTCTTCTTTTCATATACCGACTGCAAAAAAGACCCTTTCTATCCTGGAAGTGTAAAAGTGCTAAAACTAATCCCTTTATTGGGCCAATTTGTGCATTAAAAAACCCTTTCGATTTAAACAAAATTGTTTTCACATTATTTTCAGCCATGGCCCAAATGGGACTAACTTTTTTTAATGGACTTACTTAAGCCTTATGACCCCTTAAATTTGACTCAAGTCCAATTTAACCCCTTTCATGAACGCCCACGGTTATAAGAAATGCCTTGTCCTGAAAGAAAAAGAAAATGAAAAGAAACGCTTTGTCTTTGACAAAAAAGTAGAAAAACCAAAACACCTTACCAACCACATTTTGTCTCTTTTTTTTCATAAAGTTTTTCTTTGAAACAACTAAATTCTAAAGTAAAAAATCATTTTAATATTAATTTTTAACAAACAATAAATTCTTATGGCATGATCGCCACATTTGAAACATGTTTAGTTTACTAAAAAATATATATAATGTTATGAGGAGGTATCATATATTCATAATATTATATTAAGATTACATATATATCAATACAGGTACCAAAAAAAAAATACATATCAATACTAGTTTAGGTCTACAATTTTAATAAAAAAATAAAAGTAACTTGCTACTTGGGTAACACTAATAAATAATTTATAAAAAAAAATTGTTGCAACGTACTTGAAAGGCATAATTTGTGTTTTTTTAGTGCGCATGATGTTTTGTTTCACTGTTTTTATTCAATATATTCATATTGTGATTGTAAATTGAGTCTCCACAATATATTGTTATGCTAAACAATTGTATGATGCAGGACATACCCTTTTGACGTAGTAGTAAAAACTGTGCATGACAATAAGTCCATATCCTGACACTATTTTTGAAAGGAAAAAGAGGATCATTAAAGTTTATTTCAGTCTTAGAAAAATAATTTTCATTACTTTGATTTTTTATGGGTAATTTTTAAAAATTATTTTTTCATACCTCCATTTATTTATGTTTAATAATATTGACTTTAAAAGTTTAATTTATAACATTAATTAGAAGATTATAAAAAGTTTAACTTAACTAATTAGTAATTATGATTTTATTTATTCAACATTTGTTTTAAGGAGAAATATAGATATTTCGAATTAAAATATTGTACGCAATGATATACAAGATCTATTGACAAAATTGTATTATTTTAACTTAATTGACTGATTTATATGTCATCTGTTAAAGATATAGAAAAAAAATTAAAATTAATAATCTTAAACTTAAATAAGTAAAGAAATTTAATTTTTTAAGATTAAACCAACAAAAAATATATAAAGAAATAAATTAATAAATACTTACTTTTCAATAGGTAATTTTCTTGAATTTATGACAACAACAACCTTACCACTTCCACTTCCACTTCCACGTATATATTGTGAATCAAAACACGGTCATATCCAATTGGACACTACTTCGTTTTCCATACAACACGTCTAATGTTATTTCAAAGCACGCTTTGTTTATCCATTTTAACTTAGATAGATATTAATTTTATGTCGTATAAAATAGATATCTTACATGGATTAAATAAAGTTGAGTAGTCCACAATTTTAAGAAAAGATAGACACAAAATTTTGCGAGTGTGCAACATAAGAGAACTATTAATAGAGTACTTAAATGAAAAAAATTATATATACCGAGGATATTGCATCTATTGATTGACATTAAATTTATACTCTATTATTTAATATCTTTAATTTAAGATATGGATGTGTATAATTATCTTGTCTACTTTATATGTTTTTAGTGTATTGTTTGCATTACTCTAATTTTATATTAATTTTTTTCCATTTTAATGATTGCAAAGTATGACGTAATTAAAATTGCAAAATCATGGTAATAATAATAATATTAATAATAATGTTATTATTATTATTGTTGTTATTATTAATAATGATGATGAGCATGAAAACAAATGTATGAAATTATTTAATATAATTTAATCTATTTTTTTATCTCATTTTGTGAACTTTTTTTAAGTGCCCTCCCATAAAAATATATATATGAGACTGAAAACAACATCAAAAATTGTTTCTAATTTAATAATGATTAATGAGCTTCACTTTTTTCTCGCCAAATTACATATAGATAACCTATAAAATATTAATAATTAAAGGGGGAGACCGAAAATGACAACAAATATTTTTTTATTTTTTTTCTTTGTGTTTTTTTTTTTGTCGTTATGTTTTTGTATATGTGTATTGTATTTATTTTTGTGTGCTTTTTTATTTTTTATTTTTTTATTTTATTACGTTTATTATATTTATGTTTTCATATAATCTTTATTATATTTTTTTGTACTTAATATTTTAGTTGTGTTTTCTTTCATTATTTTTTTTTTTAGTATTTTTTTCTATAGTTATGTTGTATTATTCTTACAATATTTTATTATTGCTGTTTGTGATTTGTTTTATTCAAATGCTACTTTTTTCTTGTATTTGTAATTATTTTTCTAATATGTCTTTACTCTTATGTGCTTTATTCTAATTAATTATTTGTTTTACAAAATTATTTATCTTTACTATAATATTGTTATTATTAATTTTGTTTTGTTTTTATTAATGTTTTTCAATTTTTATTTTTTTTCTAATTTTTTTTGTACTATATCTTTTCATTTTTTATACCTTATTCTTTATAATATTTAATTATGTTTTATTATGTTATAATTATCTTATTGTTTGATTGTTTCTTTATTTCTAATACAATTAGTTTGATTTTTTAGTAGTTATGAAATTTATGAGTAATAACGTTAACAGTTATGAAATTTATGATAAAGGTTAACAGTTATGAAATTTATGAGTTATAAGGTTAACAGTTATGAAATTTATGAGTAATAAGGTTAGCAGTTATGGAGTTTAAGAGTCAGTCGTTATCTACCAGAGTTAATACTGCGTGATGTTATTGAGGTGGGCTATAAATACGACACTTAGGCCGAAACCCTAGACACTTTTATTTTTCCTACGTGACCTGACGGCATATCATATTCTCTCCAATTGTCCATCGCCTTCTCTCTCTTGTGAATCAAGGGATAATTTTCTCCCTTGATTATTCCTCTAAACACCGTAAGAGTGTGTGAAATAGCCTTGTGAGGGTGAGGATCAGTTTTGGGCTGAGTTAGGGTTGCTGATTTTGGGAATTCTTTCGAGCTGTGATTCGGATTTGTGAAGGTGAAACATCTCTGGCCGCTATTTTCCGCTATTTTAAAAACCTAGGGTAAGTCTCTTCATCTGACCTTGATTCTTTTAGATATAAATGGAGCTTTGATGCATGTAATGAATTAAAGATAATAATTAGGGTTTGGTTAAGGGTAAACACACCTAGATTTCCATATAAATTAATCTACTTGTTTCCATTGGACATACGTTGAATCACGCATATAAATTATTTACCTGGTCCATTTGAACCCCTAGATCTAACCATCACATGAGGATCGATTCCCATATAAATTAATCTACTTGTTTCCATTGGACATACGTTGAATCACGCATAGTTCCGACAAAACGCTGAAAGGAGGAGCAAGGAGAGAAAAAACTTTATTATTGGTATTCATTATCAACATGTCATCCCATTCTCGTATTGCAGTAACGAAGGTATGACTATGTGCCACGAAGCATTATTGTTATTGTTTGCGCCATCTCTAATTTATGTTTTTGTTCTGTCTTAGAGACAGGAATGTTCAGCCCAACTAGGCTGACGGATTAATCTAGATCGTATTGCTTTTGTTCAGGAATATCTATTGTAAAGATACCCTTAAACCTAGCTTGATCGTTGAATACTAAGTAAAGTGTGTGATTATGGTCATAGTATAGTGATGATTGTGAGTCGAAATTGAGTGTTCCTTTATCGTCGAATCTCCCTTTCATTTATAGGGGCTAATGTACGAGGTTCTCACGTGGATCTGAGCTGTCATGACGCGGTGGTCATTACAGCTGGTCGGCCGTTACCGTTTGGTAACGTGTTGTGCGTTACACGTCTTAAATGTAATCTGTTTCGTTACCTTGGGGTTATCTGTAGCCGGGTTGAATGTCACCGGGTTGTCCAAATGGGCCGATTATATGGGCCTTTCACTGGGTTGTCTAAGTGGGCCAATTATATAGGCCTTTCGTACAGTTCCATAACATTTTTGTTGTTAATTTTATCTGTCAAATATATGTGTGCAAAATTAAACTTATAAATATGTAGAAATTAGTAGAACTTGCAGAGAAGATTTTGGTTTTGGTAGCAATTTTTACTTGGAAAAGACTGTCAATTGGTATTGTCAGATTAAATAAAATCGTTATGTGTCATTTTTTTTTTGGATAAACAAATCGTTATGTGTCTTTACCCAATTATTTGAAATTTTCAGAAATTTGATTGCTCACACTTCAAAGTCCAAAGGATTTTTGAAGGACCAAAGATAGTTGGTTCAAGTGGTATATGCTTGATTCCTTTTAGGAAGATTTTGAGTTTACGTCCTTGTGAATACAAAAAAACTATTTTGGAAGAGCTAATTCTCCACTCAAACATAATTGCCTCCTATAAAAAAAATACACATGGTTTATAAAAAAAAATTGCGGGTGAAGCGGGTTAAGAGATTCAACAAAACTATTTAGGTACGTTCACCCCACTTAGATTTTTGAGAGAATTGATTGCAAAACAGATATTTTTCCAAGATGTTTAATTTAACAACATTTAAATATTTTTCCAAGATATTTTTTGAAAATATCTGTGATTCTTTCTTTCATTCATTCATTTTTTGTGTGGCAATATTAAATGTTGGTCTTCGATTGGAATAATAACAGATTTTTTTGTATGTTTTCAGTTCTTTCTGTCAGCTTTATTCAGTTTGATTTTTTATGTAAAAAATCTTTTATTTATTTTTTTAACTCACCTTCTGTTGTTCTTTACGAAGAGGATGAAGGTTATGAAGAACCTGATCGGGTTGTTTGGACGGAAGAGCTACATCGGTTTTGTGGCTGTTGTTAATGACTTAGGTGTTGACAGTAAGTTATTCGTTCTTTCTCTACAATGCAAAGCAATTGTTATTAATTGCTACAATTGGTCAATCAATTGATGTTTCTGGTTTATTTTAACAATACTTTTCTTATATATTTGAGTAGAAATAGCAATCAAATGCAGATGTCATGGCGGGATTTAAGTTTGACACAGTTGTATCTTATTTTGATTGCAGATGTTGTACCTAAAAAAATTCTTCAATCGGATGAAGGCTGAGAAGTATCTTACTAGAGCGCATGTGGCCAGCCATCTGCAGGTATTTTTTTCTTTTCCTTTCTACTTTAATTTCATAAAACCAAAGTTTTTAATTTATAGAACTTTATTGGTTTTTGCAATTGTTGCAGAAATATAGACTTCGTCGAAAAAGAGTCACCTCTAAGGCAACCCAGCAAGTTAATAATGTCAGTCCTTTTAGATCCTCTTCACCCAGTGGGATGAATAGTAGATTGGACACTCCTGCTGCTCTGAATGTGCCAGAGTTGCCTTCTTCTGCAACTCTTCAATTGGGTCATGCACAAAACTTAAGCAACTCAACCAATGGTCAACTTCAATTCCAAGCACTCATAGTTTATGGTAATCAAGAAGGTTCACAGGGATTACCACTCTTAAATGATGACATGGACTTGGACTTTGGTTCTGACGATTAATACATGGACTTCGACTTTGGTTCTGACCATGAAGACATGAACTTGGACCATGAAGACATGGACTTGGACTTTGGTTCTGACCATTAAGACATGACACCATTGGAGTTTAGCATAGAAAATTTTTGTGGAAGTCTCTTGCTTCCCATATTGTTGTAACTTTGCTTGGTACTGCTTAGTGGGGATCCTTATGTAACTTTCTGATATATAAATACAAATTTGTAAAATTTCAAATACAAACGACACAAATATTTGCAAAATATAATTATTTATTAATATTTTTAAAATCTGATTGTAATAAACGAAAGTCCATCTCTGAGGTAAAATATAAAAACCTAAATGTGACTATAAGAACATTTTTTGTGGATAAATATAAAAATCTATTGCATGCTTATAGTTAGAGGTGGTAAACTGGGCTCGACCCACAGAGCCGGTCCATCAACACATTTTTATAATTAAATTAAAATTTAATCCTTCTTCTTTTATACTTAAATTCCTAAATCTCATTTTATTTTTTGTAAATACAAATTTGTAAAATTCAAAATACTAATGACACAAATCCTTGCAAAAAAGTAATTATTTATATAAAATATTGATAGTTAAAGGTTGCAAATTGGGCTTTGCCCAGAGGACCTGCCCGCCCCGCCTGCCAACACGTTTTGATAATTAAATTGAAATTTCACTATTCTTCTTTTATAATTAAATTCATAATTCAGATTTCAATTTTGGTAAATACAAATTTATAAAATTCAAAATACTGACGACACATATCCCTGCAAAAAAACAATTATTTACATAAAATGCTGATAGTTAAAAGTTGCAAACTGAGCTTGGCCTAGAGGGCCTGCCCGCCCCGTCTGCTAACACGTTTTATAATTAAATTAAAATTCTAATATTTATTTTTTATAATTAAATTCCTAATTCAGATTTCAATTTTTGTAAATATAAATTTATAAAATTCCAAATACTAACGACACAAATCCTTGTAAAAAAATAATTATTTATTATTATTTTGTAGATCTAATTGTAATAAATGAAAGTTCGTCTCTGAGATAAAATATAAAAACCTTCACGCAACTATAAGAACCTTTTTTGTGTGGATAAACTTAAAACTTATTACATGCTAATAGTTAGAGGTGGCAAACTGGGCTCGACCCGTAGGGCTGGCCCACCAACACATTTTTATAAGTAAATTAAAATTTCATCCTTCTTCTTTTATAATTAAATTCCTAATTTCAATTTTAATTTTTGTAAATACAAAATTGTAAAATGCTGATAGTTAAAGGTTGCAAATTGTACTTGGCCCAGAGAGCCTGCCCCCCCTCCCCCGCCTCCCAACATATTTTTATAATTAAATTAAAATTTCACTATTCTTCTTTTATAATTAAATTCCTAATTCAGATTTCAATTTTTGTAAATATCAATTTATGAAATTCCAAATATTAACGACACAAATCCTTGCAAAAAATAATTATTTTTTTATTATTTTTTAAATCTGATTGTAATAAATGAAAGTCTATCTCTAAGATAAAATATAAAAACCTAGATGCAACTATAAGAGCCTTTTTGTGTGGATAAACATAAAAACCTATTACATGCTAATAGTTAGAGGTGGGAAACCGGGCTTGGCCCGAAGAGCCGACCCACCAACACATTTTTATAAGTAAATTAAAATTTCATCCTCCTTCTTTTATAATTAAATTCCTAATTCTGATTTTTATTTTTGTAAATACAAATTTGTAAAATTCAAAAATACTAATGACCCAAATCCTTACAAAAAAATAATTATTTACATAAAATACTGATAGTTAAAGGTTGCAAACTGGGCTTGGCCTAAAGAGCCTGCCCGCCCCGCCTGCTAACACATTTTTATAATTAAATTAAAATTTCACTATTCTTCTTTTATAATTAAATTCCTAATTCAGATTTCAATTTTTGTAAATACAAATTTATAAAATTCCAAATATTAACGACACAAATCCTTGCAAAAAATAATTGTTTACTATTATTTTTCAAATCTGATTGTAAAAAATAAAAGTCTATCTCTAAGATAAAATATAAAAATCTAGACGCAACTATAAGAGTCTTTTTTGTGTGGATAAACATAAAAACCTATTACATGCAAATTTTTACATGTGGCAAACTGGGCTCGGCCCGGAGGGCCCACAACATATTTTTATAACCAAATTAGAATTTCATCCTTCTTCTTTAATAATTAAATTCCTAAATCTGATTTTAATTTTTGACACAAATCTTTACAAAAAAATAATTCTTTACATAAAATGCTGATAGTTAAAGGTTACAAACTAGGCTTGGCCTAGAGAGCCTGCCCGCCCCGCCTACCAACACATTTTTATAATTAAATTAAAATTTCACTATTCTTCTTTTGTAATTAAATTCCTAACTCAGATTTCAATTTTTGTAAATGCAAATTTATAAAATTCCAAATATTAACGACACAAATCCTTGCAAAAAATAATTATTTATTATTATTTTTTAAATCTGATTGTAATAAATGAAAGTCTATCTCTAAGATAAAATATAAAAACCTAGATGCAACTATAAGAGTCTTTTTTGTGTGGATAAACATATAAACTATTACATGCTAATAGTTAGATGTGGCAAACTGGGCTCGGCACGGAGGGCCAGCACACCAACACATTTTTATAAATAAATTAAAATTTCATCCTTCTTCTTTTATAATTAAATTGCTAAATCTGATTTTAATTTTTGTAAATACAAATTTATAAAATTTGTATAAGCATGCAAATTGGGCTTGGCCCAAAGGGCCTGCCTGCCCCGCTTGCCATCACATTTTTATAATTAAATTAAAATTTCACTATTCTTCTTTTTTAATTAAATTCCTAATTCAAATTTCAAGTTTTGTAAATACAATTTTATAAAATTCCAAATGTTAACGACACAAATCCTTGCAAAAAATAATTATTTATTATTATTTTTTGAATCTTATTGTAATAAATAAAAGTCTATCTCCAAGATAAAATATAAAAACCTAGACGTAACTATAAGAGTCTTTTTTGTGTGGATAAACATAAAAACCTATTACATGCTAATAGTTAGAGGTGGCAAACTGGGCTCGACCCGGAGGGCCGGCCCACCAACACATTTTTATAAGTAAATTAAAATTTCATCATTCTTTTGTTATAATTAAATTCCTTAATTTGATTTTAATTTTTTTAAATATAAATTTGTAAAATTCAAAATAGTAATGACACAAATCCTTGCAAAAAAATCATTATTTACATAAAATACTGATAGTTAAAGGTTGCAAACTGGGATTGGCCCAGAGGGCCTGCCCGCCCTGCCTGCCAACACTTTTTTATAATGAAATTAAAATTCTACTATTCGTCTTTAATAATTAAATTCCTAATTCTGATTTCAATTTTTGTAAATACAAATTTATAAAATTCCAAATATTAACGACACAAATCCATTCAAAAAAATTACTATTTATTATTTTGTAAATCTAATTATAATAAATGAATGTTCATCTGTGAGATAAAATATAAAAACGTAGACGCAACTATAAGAGCCTTTTTGTGTGTGTAACACCCCGTAGTACTCCGGTTGTTAACATACATGATATTTAACATTCACAGCGGAAGACTTTATTGAAAAGGAATAAAGCGTCTTATAAAAATACGAGTAAACTTTTTCCAAAACCTTTTATAAAAACATTTCTAGAAACGTTCACGTGAGATACTGCGAAAGTGTAAATCTAAATATACATCTACTAATTTATTCCATAAGCCAGTATTAGTGGCCATTGACCATCAAGATATAACATCAAGTGTCATTCTTGACAGAGTCTCACGGACAACATAACGGCTATATTTCAGATAACTGGGAACATGATCCTACACATACAGATAACCTAATTGATATAATAATTTAAACAGATAGCTTGCAAGTCCACACGGACTGCAATCCCCTCAATGGGTCAATACAATTAATAAGGCTCCGTGCCCAAATTAACTGAATACATGCATCAAGTCTATATTAATTCAAAGTATAAAAGCATCAGTAAATAATCCATGGCTCTAAGAATACTATCATGAGCCTAAATAAATACATACAATAATCTCCATAAAATAATTAAACATGTTAACAAGTCTACATGCCAACATCAAATCTAAACATAATATAAAATCATCAGCTGCATCATCAACTACTCCAATGCGGGGGCCTTTCCCCTAGAAGCATCACCACTACTCTGGGTACCTGAAATGATATCCCCAAACGGGGTGAGATAACAACATCTCAGTAAGCTCAAGGTTCATAGAGGATCCTCTAACCCCTGAGCCCACTTCCTGCATGACAAGTCAGATATAAAGCATATAATACAAGCATACATCATAAACATAGCATCATCATATCATCCTTGTGTAACCCCAGGGTCAAAGCCATAGACAGTTACACATGTGTGACTTCCAGGGTCAAGCCATAGACAGTCAACACAACCTCAGTATGAAATAGCTCCCAGAGTCAAGTCGTAAGCAGCCTACATACCATGATCACTGGCCAGGATCCTCATAACATATATCATCAGTGAATCATCATAACATCAAGATCATATAACATTTATATGAATGTGAATGAATGCACATATACATCATACCATATACTCTCATACAATACAACCATAATGTCCACCATCATAGTGGGGCCACAAGAGAGAGGAGTCAACTAGAACTAGGAGCTTACCTTAGGGAGCTTAGCACAAGATCACACTCCAATATAATACGTATGCTCCAACAAAATCCTCAAGTGCACAGTTCTCTAGGCACACCTAGAGTAGGAACCATTCACATCATTAATTAATAATAATTAATCAAGTCGTATCAACGACTTAATCATTTAATGATTCCACTTTTCATACTCATATGTCAATATTATGCCCATTACAAGTCTAGACCAATTATTACTTATTACATATTTTAGTGCATTATTACAAGTCACTTTAATCTTCAATTACTTACATAGCTTAGAATCACATGCAAGGCTCACTTAGATTATTTTCAACTCATCCAAGCCATATTTATGATTATTATAAGTTACTAAGGGTTCTCCTAAGCCCACTTAGCTTAAATATCACTTTTATGGTTTTTCCCAAAACTGTACATGCTTCTGTTTTTTAGTTACTGAGAGAAACTCACTTGTTATAAAATTTTCATCTTTTAGTATGTTAATCTAGACTCAATTACCTTTCCAAAAAGGTATCACATGTCTCATTTGGAGTTTCCTAGCTCCGGTTATCACCATTTGAAGTTGGACAAACAAAGCTGTTTGCCAACTCCGAACAGAGCCCTAAACATCCTTTACCATTTCTGCGATTCTAGAAAATCTACTAAACCAATTTCTCTCAAATTTTTATGTAGACAAGTAGACACCTTTATCTTTAATTCTACATATTATGAACCTAATTTAAGTAAGCACAGAGGGAGAAACAATTCGTAGAAGTTGCAGCCATGTACAGCGCCCCTGTACATGGCCTCCCTGTGCAGTCCTCACTCAAACGAACATACAGAACGAAATACATCTTCAATTGATACCAAATTTTGATACCACATAGATAACATCTCAATCTTCAATTTGATATAAGGAACAACCCTATATGACCTCTGTGGAGGGAGATATGCTCTCCCAAATTTTGCCTAAAAACTAGTTACCTAGCCTTAAATGTGTTTACTTAACAAACCTTAATTACTTTTGATTATAAATCCTAATTCACATTAATTCTTGGATTTTTCTATTATTAAGTCCCATTATGAAATATCATTAGTCTCATTATGTCATGATACTTAAATTGTACTAATTACTTAATTAGTATAACTAAACCCTACTTTAGTCCAATTTTAGAGTTTAATCCTTAATTAGTGTATTATGCAAGGTCCGCTTCACTTAACCACTAAATTAATATCCTAATGAGGTCTTAATATTAATTTTAACATAGTGACCCTACCTTAAGCCTACATGGCTGAATTGTTTAGGTGTTAATATTAGTATTTTTAAGCCTATTTCTTAGTCATTTCATTAGTTAATTAAGTCCTACACTTAGTTAGTCCACTAATCCATCATCTAATTAAATTTTAAACATAAAACCCTAATCATACTATTTAGGGAAGATTTGATTAAGTGGTATTATTAGGGTTCAAATCCATTCCTTAGTCATAATTAGTGTTCTTAAGGTTAAAGGTTGCATTTTTAACCTTTCCCATGGTTCCACCTATGATTATCCACACTTTAGACCATCAAGAACACATTTTTATCAAATTAAAACATCAACCCCATAGAAAACTCATGATGGCTGAATCATATAGGTGGATGGGAAAGCATTTTTGTTAACATTTCTCTAAGTAATCATGCTTACTTCTTCAAGTTAGCTCCAAGGCCTCAAGCTTCCACTTTTCTCAAGCAAGGATGCATCTTTTCCACAAAGAACACACCTTTAAGAAAGACTCAAAGTTAGAACTCAAGAACACAACTCAAAGGTGGGATTTTTCAAGAAAAAGATTCAAGATACTTACACTAAAACTCAAGTAGACAAGCACCAAAGGAGTGTTCTTCAAAGAGAACTCAAAACATCATCTTTAAGGCTTGAACTTGTCAACACCATGGCTGTATGGAAGGAGAGTCACCACGAAATTTTGGTTCCTAGCAACAAAAATGGTATATTCTTGAAGAGGATGATGAGAGGAACAACTTTGATGAAGGAGGTTTGGTGAGGTTTTGGAGATGAAATCTTAGAGAGAAGTGAGAGCAAAATTTGAAGTTTGAATTTTAGAGAGAGAAGTGAGAAGAGGGGGCTGATTCAGATTTGAAATGGGAGGGGAAGGTGCCCTAATTAGGGTTTCCATGTCACTTAAGTGGCATTCGTCCTTTAGTGAGACCCGGTGTAATTTTTAACTGATCCGTCGTCAATTTTTTACCCGAAAACTCCCAAAACTCTAACTTTAAGTACTTAACATTAATTTTCTCTAATTATCATGTTCATAACTTAAAAATTTGATTAGTAGATAATAGATCCACTAACAATTGTTTAATTGCACTATAGTCTTTACCGGTGTTCTTAATTGTACCCGGATTTCATAATCATCTTAACTTTAACATTTTTGGTCTAATTATGACTTGTTAGGCATATATTGGTCTTTATTTCCATTTTCTCATCTTTTTCCCGTTTCGGGATTCTACTGACTGCTGCTACAGCAATACAAAATACCCGGCAAAAGTGACTTTTCAAAAATACCCTAATATGGGTATCAATCTTCATCAAGTCATATCCTAACCTCATTCATGATGTTTATATCATTAGATTAGATCTCTAACTATAATTTGCTCTCTTGAAGCTATTCTACTGACTGTTACTGCGTCAGCAGTCAAAAATAACAGATGAAAACTCAACTGTTCAGAATACCCTCAATATAGGTATCAAACTTCATCAAATCCTATGCTTACATCATTTATGATATTCATATCATTAGGGTAGCTCTCTACTTTAAATCCACTGTACTGGAGCTATTCTACAGTCTATTACTGCGTCAGCAGTCAAACACAATAGATGAAAATTCACCTGACTGAAATACCCTCAATATGGGTATCCAGATTCTTAGAATTTCATTCTCATTCTATTTATGACCATAAGGTCCTCATCATAACTCTCTAATTTAAAAGTTATATAATTAGGGTTATTATATTCACCACACCTTTTAAAAAGATTTTGTCCTCAAAATCGGATCATAACTGATATCAAAATCGGGATAACGCCGGAGAATATCATCCTCCCGCTCCCATGTGGCATCGTCAGGTGTCAATCCTTCCCATTGAATCTTGATCATGGGAATGACTCTATTTCGAAGCCTTTTCTCATCTCGAGCAAGAACCTTAGAAGGTCCAACAACGAACTTCAAATCCTTCTTAACCTCTATGTCATCGGGCTGTACAATATGTGAATCATCAGATATATATCTGCGAAGCTGACTCACATGGAAGACGTCATGTAAATAGAGAGCTACCCTCTTTATTATCTGGTAGGGCCCAATGAACCGCGGACTCAACTTTCTCACTCCCAAGGCATGCCCAACACCTGTAGTGGGTGATAATCGAATGAATACATGATCCCCTTCAGAAAACTCGAGGGGTCTGTGCTTGGCATCGTAGTAACTCTTCTGATGGTTTTGGGCTTTCTTCAGCCTATCTCTAATCATCTCAATCTGCTCCGTGGTCTCTTGGACCAAGTCTGGCCCCATTAACTGTCTCTCTCCAATCTCTATCCAACAAGTAGGTGCTCTACATCTACGGCCGTACAAGGCCTAATAAGGGGCTATGCCCAAACTGGCATGACAACTGTTGTTGTAGGAGAACTCAACCAGTGGCAGGTACTTGTCCCAAGCGTTACCCTGCTCTAACACACATGCTCTCAACATGTCCTCTAATGTCTGAATGGTCCTCTCTGTCTGACCATCTGTCTGCGGGTGATATACAGTACTCAATCTCAATTGAGTACCAAAGGCCTCATGCAACGCTTCCCAGAAGCGTGAAGTAAACTTCGGATCCCGGTCACTGACTATGCTTATGGGAATGCCATGAAGCTTCACAATCTCTCTGACATATAGTCTGGCTAACTGCTCTGTGGAGAAATTCGTCTTGACTGGAATAAAATGGGCGGATTTGGTCAACCTATCAACCACCATCCATATGGAATGAAATCCAGCCTGGCTTCTTGGTAATCCAACAACAAAGTCCATGGATATACTCGTCCACTTCCACTCCGGAATATCTAATGGCTGTAACAAATCAGAAGGCTTCTGATGCTCAATTTTTACCTTCTGACAAATAAGGCACTTATTCACAAACTGGGCTATGTCTTTCTTCATCTCAGACCACCAAAAATTTTGTTTCAAATCTTGGTACATCTTAGTTGCACCCGGGTGAATGGTGTACTTACCCATATGGCCCTCTGTTAACACTTCTTCTACCATTGGCCCCTTTGGGACAATTAACCGATCTTTATAGTATTTCACATGAGAAGCATCGGTGAATACAAAATCTTGCTCTT
>JAVKPL010001398.1:0-16739 GCA_032173675.1 Gastrolobium villosum | reverse complement strand
GTTGTGTGTGCTTCGGTTAAACTATAGTATAGTCCCGGAGGCTACAAACCCAGACTCAAAACGTAGTGACAGGCTGACCAAAATATACTGGTTGAATAGGAGATTTGGGAATGGTCCCATGAAATCGATCCCCCATAAATCAAATAATTCTACCTCCATAATAGTGTTTAGAGGCATTTCATCCTTTCGGGAAATGTTCCCTGTCTTCTGGCATCTTTCACACTTTTCAACATACTCTCTGGCGTCTTTCGAAAAGAGTAGGCCAATAATACCCACTTTTGCAACACTTTCTGGCAGTTCTTTTTCCACCAAAATGGCCACCGTAATCAGAATTGTGACAATGCCATAAAATCCCCTTGATTTTGCCGTTGATACACATCTCAAGATTCCATCAACACATTGGAAATACCGAGATGGGTCGTCCCGTACGTACCTTCCTAACATAATAAGAACTTTTTCACTTGTTGCTTTGTGAAATTAGGAGGTATTTTCTTGATTCCTTAAAATTTACAAACTCAGCAAACCATGGTTCCACATGCAGTGCAAAAATTGGTTAAGAGCAAGTTCAAAGAGATTGCAAGAACTTGTTCATCCGGAAAAGAATCGTTGATCTCTATAGCAGTCATCTCACTCTTCTCGGATTCTTGACAAGTGATCAGCGCATTTTTATTCTCCATCCCCGACTTGTCTTTCTATCTGAAATCAAACTCTTGAAACAACAACATCCACCTTAACAGTCGTGGTTTAGGCATCTTGTTGAGGATACAATATGTTATAGCTGACGTCAGTGAGTGAAGATGATGGTCTTGGCACCAAGGAGATATGGTCTAAATTTATCAAGTGCATGAGCAACAACAAGCATCTAGCTCTCTGTTGTTGCATAGTTCACCTGAGCTTCATTCAGAACTTTGCTAGCATAGTAAATCACATGCAACAGTTTGCTTCTTCTACCCAAGAACAGCACCAATAGCAAGATCACTAGCATCGCACTAAAACTAAATGGCATACTGAATTAGGAGATACCCAAGACAGGAGCAGTAGTGAGCTTTTCCTTTAGCAAATTAAAAGCTTTAAGGCAAGCATCATTGAAAACAAACTCATTGTCTTTCATTAGAAGTTGACTTAGTGGCTTGGCAATTTTAGAGAAATTCTTAATGATTCTTCTATAAAAGCCAGCATGACCAAGGAAACTTCTCACTCCATTAACATTAATTGGAGGAGGTAGTTTTTCAATGAGCATCAGTTTTGCTCTATCAACTTCTATACCTTCCTTAGAAATTTTGTGTCCAAGCACAATGCCTTCTTGGACCATGAAGTGACATTTCTCCCAGTTGAGAACCAGGTTTGTCTCTTGGCATCTTTTCAGTACTTTAGATAAGTTGCCTAAGCAATCATCAAAACAAGAGCCAAAGACCGAGAAGTCATCCATGAATACCTCCAAGAACTTTTCTACCATATCTGAGAAAATCGATAACATGCACCTCTGAAAAGTAGCAGGTGCATTGCATAACCCAAACGGCATCCTCCTATAGGCAAAAACGCCAAAAGGACAAGTGAATGTTGTCTTCTCCTGATCTTCAGGAGTCACTGCAATTTGATTATAGCCACTATATCCATCAAGGAAACAATAATACGAATGACCTGCTAACCTTTCCAGCATTTGATCCACAAAAGGGAGAGGAAAATGATCCTTCCTAGTTGCTTCATTAAGCCTTCTATAGTCAACACACATCCGCCAGCCAGTAATTGTCCTGGTAGAGATTAGCTCATCCTTATCATTCTTCACCACAGTGATACCCCCTTTCTTAGGTACGGTTTGTACAGGACTCACCCATGCAGTATCTGATATTGAATAAATCATACCTGCATCAAGAAGTTTAACCACTTCTTTTCTCACTACTTCTTTCATCATGGGGTTTAATCTCCTCCGAGGCTGCCTTACAGGTTTGATATCATTCTCCATGAGAATTTTATGCGTACAGAAGGAAGGACTTATACCTTTTAGATCAACCATGGACCATCCCAAAGCAGTCTTGTGCTTTAAAAGAACTTGTTTCAGTTTCTTCTCATCATTATCAGATAACCTGTTATTTATGATCACTGGATATGTTTCATTATCACCCAGGAACATATACTTTAGAGTAGGAGGTAACTCCTTAAGATCAACTTTAGGAGCACCTATTTCTTTGTCAGATGTCTTCTGTTCAAGCAACTCATCAACAACTTTAATGTCTTCCTCAAAAGGGATATGATCTCTCTCTTGCAATTCAACAGTCAATTCTTGCAAGGGAGTTTTATCTTCATGTATCACCTCTTCTAAGACATTAATTTCAAAACAATCACTATCATCATATGGTCTTTTTATTGCATCGAAGACATTGACAGTGATTGTGTCTTCATTCATCCTTAGCACCAGCTTTCCCTGCTCTACATCAATCATTGCACGGGTTGTGGCCAGGAAAGGTCTACCTAATATGAGAGGCATTTCATTCTCTACCTCCATATCAAGCACAATAAAATCAGCCGGAAAGATGAACTTGTCAATTTTTACAAGAACATCTTCGACTATACCACTTGGCTTCCTTAAGGATCTATCAGCAAGCTGAAGAGAAACCAAAGTAGGCTTCAATTCAGTAATCCCCAAGGCTTTACAGACAGATAAGGGCATCAGATTAATGCTCACCCCTAAATCACACAAAGCTTGGCCAATCTTTGTATCTCCAATCTCAATTTCAATGTTGAAGCTTCCAGGATCACGAAGTTTAGGAGGAAACTTCCTAGTGATAATAGCACTGCACTTCTCAAAAAGTGCAACTGTTTGACACTCTTGTAGCTTATGATTCATTGAAAGGAGATCTTTCATGAATTTTGCATAGTTTGGCATATTAGCCAATGCTTCAGCAAACAGAATATTCACATGCAACTTCTTGAATATCTCAAGAAATCTGTCATAGCTTTTTGCTTTCAATTCTGGCTTCAACCTTCCAGGATAAGGTGCCATTTTCATAAGATACTCTTCGCTAAGTTCAAATTTTTCTTTCGGAAGAGTAGCTGGCTCCTTCACATCATCAGCCGGTTTCAGTATTTTAGGAGACTTTTCAGTTTCTTTTTCAGATTTCTCCTCCTGTTCAACCTTCTCTTCCTCTTCTATAGGTTTTGGTGGGGATAATACCACTTTCCCACTTCTAGTTATAACTGCCATACAATTTTCCTTGGGATTGGTAGTAGTATTGCCAGGAAAGGTACCTGGAGCTCTATCAGATAACTGTTGGGCAAGTTGACCAACCTGATACTCCAGGTTCTTGATTGAAGCTTTAGTGATCCTGGACTCAGCTCTACTTTCCTCAATGAAAGCATTGGTACTTTTTTGATTAGCCTTACTCTCTTCCATGAAAGCGTTAGTACTTTGTGCTAATGTTCCTACTAAACGCTCCAAGTCGGAAGGCTCTCTTTTTGGAATAGGTGGTGGCTTTAGATAGTTGTCAGATGTCATATCTAAACCAGTACCTTGATAACTCTTCCTTTGGTAACTATTACCACCAGCAGAATTATTCTGATTCCTTGAGAAATTTTGCTGATTAGGGCGCTGATCATACCAAATGCCATTTACCTGCAACTGTTGAGCAGAATCTGAAGACATCAATGTAGAACAAGTATTGGTTTCATGATCTTCATGACAATATTCACAGTCAAGAACAACTGCATTTGTTTGAACTTTAGAAAGCTGCAACCTCTCAAACTTTGCATTCAGATTAGACATCTGTTGTGATAACAACTTTTTCTCTGCCAGCATTGCATTATTATCATTGAGTGGCACTACTTCCCTTTTTCCTGTCCTTGTAGATGTTTCATTCTCATTTTTAGCTAACTTGTCAATCAGATGATATGACTCTGAAGCTAGCTTATCACCCAAAGAACCGCCTGCTGCAGTATTAATAATCAGTTTCGTCTCCGGTAGACAACCATTGAAAAAGATTCTCACTTGGTCCCCTTGAGATAGGTTATAATGAGGAACCTTTCTCATGAGGGCCTTGAATCTATTCCAAGAAGCGCAGATGGTCTCTCCCATTTGTTGTTTGAAGGAGGTGATATCATTCACCATGTTGTTGTATTTCTCCATGGGAAAGAACTCTGCAAAGAATTTTTCAGACAAGTTTTCCCAAGAAATGATGCTATCAGCAGGTTGTCTTTCCACCCAATCAAGAGCTTTTCCCTTAACAGAAAAAGGAAAAAGTCTCAATCGTATTGCATCATCAGAAACATGTGGAGGCTTTGTAGAGTCACAGATTCGTAAAAATCTGTCAACGAATCTGTGAGGATCTTCATTGTCCTCTCCTCCATACTTTTCTCTCTCGGCCAACTGAATGATGTTGGACTTGAGCTCCCATTGGTTGTTCCCAAGTTCTGGTGGAACGATTCCAGCATTGGGCCTGTTAAAGATAGGCGTGAGAATGGTGTTCATTCTAGGATCAGCATTCTGATTAGGAGCAGCCATCTCTAGGGTTTCAGCTACTGGAATGGGAGTTGTCTGTGCCCTTTTTCTTTCCTTCTCTCTTTGAGCAATTCGTTCGCTTCTCCTTAGAAAAGCACTGCTTTGCATACAACTTCAGAGAAAAGATTAGTAGCACAGATTCAAAACAAAAATAAAATAAAATAAAATAAAAACAATTTAATCTTTAAAATCAAGATTAATTGATTTTAGCAAAACACTCCCCGGCAACGGCGCCAAAAACTTGACGTGAATCGGCAAGTGTACCGAATCGCGCAAGTAATAAAATGATAAGTAAAGTTCGTATCCACAGAGAGTGTGTCCAAATCAATTAAACTGTTCTTTTTAAGATTAAATATTCCAAGAGGTTTTTGACACGAATGTCAGGATTGTGTGGGAATTTGATTTGTAAAATAAAAGACGTGTTTTTTTGTTCTTTTCGAATAATTAAGAATCCAACAAAACAAGGGTTTGAAAATTTATGAGAAAAACGCTGCAGTTAGAGAACACTCACCGATGATCCCCACCTTTTACTCTGGATTAAGTTAAATATTAATATATATATCGTGAAATTAGATAATTATCAGATAAAAGTATCAGTAGTTAATTCTCAATCCCTTGAGGAATTAACCCTTTAATCTCATATAGAACCCTAATTCCTTGAGGTGCCCTATATGAGATCAAGCATAAAGATCGATAATTAAAACATCTACAATATGAATCATGTCTATCCCTAGATCATGTTCATACCGTCGTTCTATTCCCTTTCTGGATTAAAGACCGCAGATCCCTCTTGTTGGCCCTAATCCTCAGATTTATTATCAATTACTAGATTGATCGGATCTAATAACAACAATAACAATACGATCAGAATAGAAAGAAATTCAAAAGATAAATATACCAATAAAAACTCAATCCATTGTATCAGGGGTTCACAAGGGTTCGTGACCCTAACCACAACAAAGAGGTTCTAGCCAACCATTATCATGGCTAAAATCCAATATTCAAATGAAAACATAAAACTACAAGAACTACAGAAAGGTAGAATAAGAGATCTCTCTCCCACTCTCCAAAGCTTCCGCCTCCGAATGACTTAGAATTTTGTCCAGAATGAAAAGTGTGTTTTTAGGGTTGCCTTATGCCCTTTTTATGCACCTCGGAATCCTCCTTTTCTCGTAACTGACAGCTGTCCATCTCAACCCTACACTTGGAGCGCAAGATCCACGCTCCAAGCGTGGAGCTTCTGCCTCTTTTCTCCTTGTCTACGCTTCAAGCGTAGGGTTCTACGCTTGAAGCGTAGACTCACTGTCTTGGGGTCTTTTCCTACGCTTCAAGCGTTGAATTGAACGCTTGAAGCGTGGAACTTCTGTCTGATTTTCTTCCTGCTCCTTTATTTGTCCTTTTTCTCCTATAAACATGAAGAATTTGAATGAGAGAATGTCTGACAATTTTTATTCAATAATTTCACCACATATACACCTTTATACACAGTTTTAGATCTGATTTCATGCTTTTTGATCTATAAAAGTATATATGCTGGGAGCATATCAGCTGTCACTAAAGAGTAATTATCTTCGGACCTATAACGACTTAGCTGCCTGCCAGGGAGAAAAGTCGAAGGTGCTGGCCGAGTTAAAAACGGCCAAGGAGGCGCTGGAGAAGGAAAAAGCGGGAGGAGAGAAGCTTGCGGAAGATCTTTCTTCTACTAGGGAGGCCTTGGCTAAAGTCCAGAAGGAATATGATAGGTATGTATCTACTTCTATCAATTGCCCGAAAGGAAACTTCAGTATATTAATCAAATGGAACGATTACAAGGTTCACTAAAGAAAAGAAAAACAAGAAAGAGCCAAGCTCCCTGCTATGAAGATACTCCACTAGCCCTCCTTCTACACATGTAGAAGACCCAATCAGAAAAATGATAACAAAATGCGTATCTTCCCTCTACACTCCCACCTCACTATATGCATCCCAAAAGCAATAACAAACTATAAAAAACTTCACCTTTTTCTCTCTCTCCTTAACTGACATTTCAATGCCTTCATTACACGTCACTCCACTCTCTTCCCCTTATTCTTATTCCTTCTTTTGTAAACCAGCATAGGCTCAATTCTTGGACCGTGAGTGGATTGTCCTTCCCCTCCTATAGATGGGCTTCCTGTTGTTGGGCTATTTGTTGCCATACCATTAGATGGGCTAGCTATTGTCTCAGCATTCCTAACAATACCTCCTTCTTTAAAGGCTGCCTTGTCCTCAAGGCAGAAGTTTGGAAATTGCCCACTTAAATCGCTAGCTTTGATCCAAGTAGCCTCTTCGACTGGTTTGTGCTTCCAAAGGATCAATTGTTCAACAAAAGAGTTACTGCCCTCTTTAGCTTGACGGGTAGCAAGGATTGATTCGGGTTCATCAAGTCCCTCCCCTCCTACCGCCAATCCAGCCGGTAGCTCGCCCTCTACTGGTGCAGATCCGACAGCTCTCCTTAGTTGTGAGATATGGAAAACGGGATGGATACGGGATCCTTCCGGAAGTGAAAGTTTATAAGCTACTGCCCCAATTTTCTTTAACACTTGGAAAGGGCCATAAAAACGTGCAGCCAATTTGGGATTAATACGCCTGGAGACGGACATCTGCCTGTGTGGCCTTAGCTTCACATAAACCCAATCTCCCACTGTAAAATCAAGGTCTCGGCGATGAGAATCGGCCTGTTTTTTCATAGAGGACTGAGCACGGATCAAATGGTATTTCAGCTGGCGCAAGGCCTCATCCCTATCATACAAGACCCGAGAAACGGCATCCACCTGAGTTTCTCCTACCAAATAATGTGTTATGTTGGGAGGAGGGCGGCCATAGACTGCAGCAAAAGGAGTAGTATCAATGGAGCTGTGGTAAGAGGTGTTATACCAATATTCGGCCCAAGAGATCCACAATGACCAAAGTTTGGGTTGCTCCGATGCAAAACAACGCAAATAAGTCTCTAGGCAACGATTGACTACTTCCGTTTGTCCATCCGTTTGAGGATGATAAGATGTACTCATCCTTAAAACAGTCCCCTGTAAGCGGAATAATTCCTTCCAAAAACAACTAAGGAAAAGAGGATCACGATCACTTATAATAGATCGAGGTAGTCCATGCAATCGAACCACTTCTTTAGTAAATAAGTCAGCCACGTTTTTAGCAGTAAATGGATGTTTAACAAGAATAAAATGAGCATATTTTGATAAACGATCCACTACAACTAAAATCACCTCATAGCCGTGGGATTTGGGCAACCCGGAGATGAAATCCATGGAGACATCCTCCCAAATCAACTGAGGTACCGGTAGTGGTTGGAGTAACCCAGCAGGGGACAAAGTTTGGTGCTTATGGCGTTGACATACATCGCAAGACTTGACAAAATTCATAATCTGTTTGTTCATGCCTTTCCAGAAAACCCCACTGGCAATTCTCTTGAAGGTCCTAGTAAAACCCGAATGTCCACCGGATGGAGAGGAGTGGAATTCCTTTAACAGAACAGGAATAAGGGATGACTTGGAGGATAAAACCAACTGCTTTTTGTAAAATAACAGTTCTCCTCTCAAGAGATAATCCACAGGAGCAGCTCGACCCTCTTGTATGGCGGTGATGATATTCACCAAAAATGGGTCGGACTTGTATTCTTCCTTCACGATACTAAGGTCCAACCAATAGGGACTGGAGACCAAACTAGAGAGCTCAAGATCCCCTGGTTCCTCCTTCCTAGATAGGGCGTCCGCGGCCTTATTTTCTGGGCCAGGTTTGTAGATCACCTCAAATTGATACCCCATAAGTTTAGATAACCAGCAATGTTGATCGGATGTAGTAATTCGCTGAGACAACAAGTGTTTTAGACTCTTATGGTCCGTATACACAGTGAAGGAACGTCCCAACAAATATGGGCGCCAGTGTTGAATGGCAAGTGCTAAAGCCATGATTTCCTTCTCGTAGACTGATTTGGCAAGATTTCGGGAAGTGAGGGCCTTGCTGAAATAAGCAATTGGTTGCTTCCCTTGCATCAGTACAGCTCCCAAACCAGTGCCAGAGGCGTCACACTCAATGATGAAGTCTTTGGAGAAGTCAGGAAGAGTTAAGACGGGAGCAGATGTGAGAAATCCCTTCAGTTGTTCAAAGGCTAACTTGGCGGATTCGTTCCAGAAAAAACCATCCTTCTTAGTGAGATCAGTCAATGGTCGTGCAATTTTACCATAGTCTTTAATGAACCGCCGGTAGTAGCCTGTTAACCCCAAAAAACCGCGGACACCCTTAGCATTACGTGGTAGGGGCCAATCACGAACAACCTGAACCTTTGAAGGATCCATGGCTACTCCTTGAAAAAAGATCACGTGGCCCAAGTATTCCACAGATTCAGCACCAAAGCTGCACTTCTTTTGTTGGACAACGAGGTAATGTTCCTGCAACAGTGATAACACTTCTGCCAAATGGCATAAATGAGAGGCCCAAGTGGGGCTATATACAAGGATATCATCAAAAAAAACCAGAACGTGTTGGCGAAGTTTAGCCCGGAAAACGGAATTCATGGTAGATTGAAAGGTTGATGGTGCATTTGTTAAGCCAAAAGGCATAACAAGATACTCATAATGCCCATCATGTGTACGAAAAGCGGTCTTATGGGTGTCTTCAGGTCGGACCCGTATTTGGTGAAAGCCAGATTTCAAATCAATTTTAGAAAAATACCTTGCTCCATAGAGTTCATCCAGTAACTCGTTGATGGTAGGAATGGGGTACTTATCTGGAACGGTGACCTTGTTCAAGGCTCTATAATCCACACACATCCTCTAGGTGCCATCCTTTTTTTTTACCAAGATAACTGGGCTGGAGAAAGGACTCACACTGTGTTTGATCTCCCCAGCCTGTAGTAACTCCTTCACTTGTCGCTCGATTTCGTCCTTGTGATGATGCGCATATCTGTATGGTCGAACACTCACTGGACCTGTTCCCGGAATCAGGTTGATAGCATGGTCATGCTCGCGAAAAGGTGGGAGGTCTAGCCGCTTGTCGAACACGGTCTGAAATTGGGTAAGCACATGTGTAAGGGCCACTTGCTGCTCAGCTGAGAGATGGGCTAGGGCTGGACTGGTCGGTACACTCTTGTCGTCACGAGTGTCTAAGTCAGCAGCCTGCAACAGTCCTTGAAGAGCGACCGGATGAGCCCCAGTGCGCATTTGATATCCCTGAAGCAAAATCGTCTTCCCCTGTAGAGTGAATTGCATCGTCTTCTTCTTCCAGTCCTGGCACACTTCCCCTAGCGTCTCCAACCACTCCATTCCCAAAATTAGGTCAACACCACCCAAATCCAAAAGAAAAGCCCCAACCGTCAGTTGATACCGCCCTATCAGAAGGCGTAGCTCAGCACAGCGGCCCTTGGAGGAAATCCGGCTACCATCCCCAAGACAAACGTTGAACTCCTTGGTGTCTTGGACGGACAGGTTAAGTGAATCGACCAACTCCGGGGTGATGAAGTTATGGCTCGCACCACTGTCGACCAAAATAAGGACCGGAAATCCCTCTAATTCCCCTTCGATTTTCATCGTGTGAGCTTGTAGCACCGTGTCAGATCTGTGCTCATGGCTGAGCCCCTCTACGCAACTGACGTGATTACACACCATTTCCCATTCCTCAGTTCCTTCGTGCGCATCCTCGTTATTAGGGTTACTGGAATCCCCTACGACGTCGTCTTCCTCCAAAATAAGGACACGTAGGCCTTTTTCTGGACAAACGTGGGTTGGGCTGAAATTTTGCCCACACTTAAAACACAGGCCCTTGGCCCGTCGGTCCACCATCTCCTGATAAGGCAAGTTGCGAAAGCCTTTATAATTGGGCCCAGAGCGTTTATCACCTGGCTTAATGGGCCGGTCATCAGTTTTAAGGGGTGAAGGGATATTCCCTACAGTTGGCTTTTGCGGGGAACGGTCACCTCCAGCCACAGACACCACACCGCGACGGAAGTTGCCTTGGTCGCGCAACGGCGGCTTCCATTTACTGCCCAACAGCTTTCGCTCGATCATGCGTGCCACGGAAATCATCTTATAACGATTCATTGGTTCCAGGGAAAGCACCTCAAGTTTAATGTCCTCTTGTAGACCACCGACAAACAGACCCATGTACTGGGCATCGGGCATTGGGGGGATTTGGGCCGAAAGCATTTCAAAGGCTTCGACATATTCATCCACCGTTCCACGTTGCAGCAATTCCTTCAACTGAGTGAAAGGATTGCCGAAGTGGCCCTCCCCATAACGGTCGAACAGAGCGTGCTTAAAGCGTTCCCAATCCAGCTGAGCGTCGGATTCATGGAGCACCTTAAACCAATGCCACGTAGAACCTTCCATGCAAATTTGGGCATATGGAATACGCAAGTTAGGCGGAGTGCCTTGAACGGCAAAATAAGCCTCAGCCCTAGCCACCCATCCGACCGGATCGGTGCCGGAAAAAACTGGGAGCTCGATGCGTTTGGCCTTAATACGATAATCCTCTCCCAGAGGAGCAGTAGGAGTAGCGTGGGAAATGACTGGGTTGGCATCCTGGGGCTCGCCGATCTTGCGATTCGAGATCGCGCTGCTCTCTGCAACGGTGAGAACAGGGGCGTCCGTAGGGGACGGACGAAGTTGAAAACCATCCTTCACCTCCGCGTGCAACGCTTGCAAGCTGTGAGCGATTTCGGCAACGCTAGTAACCAAGGCACCCAGCTTAACCGAGTGATCCGACAACTGGTTGGAATGGCCCTTAGACGTTACGTCCTGTGAGCGAAGAAGAGCCTCCTGAGAACGAAGCGAATTTTCGACTGCAGCCATGCGAGATTCAAGGGTATCCACTCTTTGGGACGTCATTCTGGTGAGCATAAACAATGAAAGCACCAATTTGATAGGTATGTATCTACTTCTATCAATTGCCCGAAAGGAAACTTCAGTATATTAATCAAATGGAACGATTACAAGGTTCACTAAAGAAAAGAAAAACAAGAAAGAGCCAAGCTCCCTGCTATGGAGATACTCCACTAGCCCTCCTTCTACACATGTAGAAGACCCAATCAGAAAATGATAACAAAATGCGTATCTTCCCTCTACACTCCCACCTCACTATATGCATCCCAAAAGCAATAACAAACTTCACCTTTTTCTCTCTCTCCTTAACTGACATTTCAATGCCTTCATTACACGTCACTCCACTCTCTTCCCCTTATTCTTATTCCTTCTTTTGTAAACCAGCATAGGCTCAATTCTTGGACCGTGAGTGGATTGTCCTTCCCCTCCTATAGATGGGCTTCCTGCTGTTGGGCTATTTGTTGCCATACCATTAGATGGGCTAGCTATTGTCTCAGCATTCCTAACAGAATACAACGATTTGAAATATGTGCACGACTTCAATCATAAGTCTTTGACAGCTTTCAAATAGAATTTTGAAAATCTGGAAGCGAAGCTGGAGGAATCCGAAACTACTGCCCAAGCTTATAGGAGTGAACTCGAAAAGGCCATAACGGGTTCGTTTGAGAATGCTCTCAGCCAATTGCGAGTTGTGAATCCCGGGCTTCAGTTTACCACTCGTGGCATCCATTCTCAAGCTTATGTGAGTAATGGTGTTATCATTGGATGTCCTCCGGAATCTCCGCCCTGTGATTCGGCCAACCCTAGTGAGGATAGATCAGCGGAGGAGAAGGGCAAAGAGGTCAACATGCGTCCTCCCCCTTCTTCCTAGTTTATTTTTTGTAAATTTGGTTTTATGGCTTTTTAAAGCCTTTTTGTAAGGAATATTTGCTGGTGTATACCCAGCTTTATATAATATGTTTTAGCTTTTGATTTACATCAGCTAGTTTGGTTTATACAACCTGGCCAAGGTTGGAGCATATTTGAACGGATTCCGATTTTGTCATTTACTTATGACGCATATTTTTTGGTTTCGCTATGCAAACTAAACCGGCATACAGATCATTCTGTCATTTAAAACGTGTCTGTGTAAAGTTTTTCAAGGCAGAGGCAATCATGGCACCTACCCATCCCTTTTTTGAAAACAAAAGGTAATAGGTAATTTTGACCTGATCAGGGTCGTTGTTGGCAGATTGCACCTCATGCCTCGGTTTGTATTCGATACTAATAACAAATAAGAGTAGATCTTAAATAAGAAATAAATCCTCATTTATTTATTTGTTCGAGTAATACATGAAAAATGCCAGCATATTTGGCTTTTAAATAAAATCCCTAGTAGAGGATAACTTTTATTGTATAATAGATGAGGGCTACTCAACTATAATACGTCTTCAGTTTGTCCGCGTTTCATGTTCTTTTAATTGGTTTGCCCTCAATTGTTTCGAGGACATATGCACCTTTTCAGAGTTTGTTTTTAACCCGGTAAGGGCCATCCCAATTAGCCGCTAATTTGCCTTCTCTTGCATTGCGGTTACCAATGTCTGCTCTTCTGAGAACTAAATCATTGATCTCGAAGCTTCTTGGCCGCACCTTCTTATCATGCCTGGCCGCCATCTGTTGTTTGGCCATGATATCTCGACAAGGAGCTACAACTCGAGTTTCCTCGATGAGGTCTAACTCGGTAGTTAGCATTCCGTTGTTCTGTTGCTCGCCTTGCGTTATACCATTCATCCGTCTCCAGGAGGTCTCTCCGACTTCAACCGGAATCATAGCCTCACAAACGTATGTCAATCTGAAAGGAGTTTCCCCTGTTGACGTCTGGGTGCTCGTTCTATACCCCCACAAAACAAAGTGTAGCTGTTGAACCCAGCTTCCTTGAGCGTCTGTCATTCGTTTCCTGAGGCCTTCCACGATTATCTTGTTTGCTGCTTCGGCCTGTCCATTCGACTGTGGATGCTCGACAGAAGCGAATCGGTGTTTGACATGAAAGTCCTGCATCAATTGTTGGAAGTTTTTGTCTATAAACTGCGTTCCATTGTCTGTGACCAATTCAGCTGGTATTCCGAACCTGGAAATTATGCTTTTCTCGAAGAATTTTCGGATTCTAGCTGAGGTGATAGTGGCTACCGGTTCTGCTTCTATCCATTTTGTGAAGTAATCTACTGCCACAATTAACCATCTTAGTTGTCCCTCAGCTGCTTTGAAGGGTCCTAAGAGGTCCATTCCCCATTTAAAGAATGGCCAAGGAGAGGATATATAGCTCATTTCCTCTGGTGAGGAGAGGATATGCTTGGCGTGCTTTTGGCAGCTATCGCATTTTTTTACATGCTCTTTTGAATCCGTCTCCATAGTTGGCCAGTAGTAGCCAGCTCGCAGTTCTTTTCGAGCTAGTGTTTTGCCACCCATATGATGCCCGTTGATACCTTCATGGATTTCTGACAATACGTAATCAACATCTTGATAACCAAGACACTTTAACATCGGGGTATGCAATCCTTTCCGAAACAGCTGATCACCCACCATTGTGTACTGCGTTGCATCCCGGATGAGTTTCCGAGATTCCAGAGCGTCTTCCGGCTTCGTGCCTTTTTCGAGATATTCGATGATAGGGTGCCGCCAATCTGTCGTAGCGGTGATCATCATGACACAACTTGGATTGGGCAAACTTTGTTGTATTACCGTCTTGTGGTTTCCCGGATTCTTCGTACTGTCCAATTTTGATAATATATCAGCTCGGCCATTTTCTTCCCGAGGTATATGCTTGATTTGGGCCGTGTCGAAGTTGGCCATCAACTCTTTTACCCTCTGCAAGTATTTAATCATTAAGGGTCCTTTGGCTTGGTATTTGCCTTCTATCTGAGATGCAACTAACTGGGAATCAGTGAATATTATCACATGGTTGGCTCCGTGATCCTTGACCTGTAGCAACCCGGCCAGTAGAGCTTCATACTCGGCTTGATTATTTGATGTTGGAAAACTTAAATTCAAAGAGTGTTCTATGGTTATCCCTTCTGGGCTTTCGAGTATGACACCGGCGCCACTCCCCTTTTTGTTAGAAGATCCATCTACAAAGACTTTCCAAGCTTTGCCGGTTTGGTCTTGTTCTTGGTGTGATGACGTCATTTCCATTATGAAGTCGGCCAAGGCTTGTGATTTAATAGCCTTCCGACTTTCATAACTAATATCAAATTCACTTAGCTCGATTGCCCAACTGGCCATTCTCCCCGCCAAGTCTGGTTTATGCAATACTTGCCTAACCGGCTGGTTAGTGCGGACTCGGATTTGGTGTCCCTGGAAGTAGGGCCGCAATCTCCTTGCTGTAACTAGCAGTGCATATGCTACTTTTTCCAGTTTTTGATATCGTAATTCGGCTCCTTGTAGCGCTCTACTAATGAAGTAGATTGGTTTCTGGTCCCCTTCTATCTCTTTGATCAGGACTGCGCTTACGGCTTCCTCGCCCACGGCCAAGTATAAGGTCAGGATATCTCCTAACTCGGGCTTGGTCAGTATTGGCAGGGTTGATAAGCACTGCTTCAATTTAGCAAACGCCTGTTGGCATTCCGAGTTCCATTCCTCTGTCGCTTCCTTTTTCAGTAGTTTGAAGAAAGGGAAGGCGTTTTCCGCCGATTTAGGTAAGAAACGTGTCAATGCCGCGATTCTGCCCGTCAGTTGTTGTACTTCCTTTTTATTTTGGGGCTCCCTCATATCCAGAATTGCTCTACATTTTTCGGGGTTTGCTTCGATTCCCCGGTGAGTTAACATGAAGCCCAAGAACTTGCCTGCCGGAACACCAAATGCACATTTGGCCGGGTTAAGGCGTATACAATATGTCCTGAGTTTGTTGAAAGTTTGTTGCAAATCCTTAATGTGCATTGTCGCACAAAAAGATTTGACAATCATATCATCAATATAGACCTCGACATTCTTTCCCAACTGGTCCTCAAAAATCTTGTTCATCATTCGTTGGTACGTGGCCCCTGAATTTTTTAGGCCAAATGGCATAACATTATAGCAGTAATTTGCCTTTTCAGCAATAAAGGCAGTTTTTTCCTGGTCCTCGGGATACATTGGGATCTGGTTGTACCCGGAATATGCGTCCATGAAGGATAGGAGTTGAAAATCGGCCGAGTTGTCCACCAGTTGGTCTATGTTGGGCATTGGGTATGAGTCCTTGGGACAGACCTTGTTTAAATCTGTGTAGTCGGTACAGACCCTCCATTTACCATTTGGCTTTTTGACCATCACTACATTGGCCAGCCATGTTGTGTATTGTATTTCTCGAATGAAGCCTGCCTCCAAGAGTTCCTTGACGTGATCTGCCAAAACTTGTTGTCGCTCGGGTCCTAACTTCCTTTTTCTTTGGGATATCGGCACTGATCCTGGGTAGACCGATAGTTTATGGCAGCAGAATTGTGGGTCGATACCAGGAATTTCCGACGAGGTCCAAGCAAAGACATCCTTGTTGTTCCTAAGAAACTTAGCAATCTCTGCCTTAAGTGAAGGATCAGTAGACTTGCCTATCCGTGTGTACTGACCGGGTTCGTCTCCCAGGGTCAAATCTTCCAATTCACCATCGGGTTCTGGTCGTGGAACTGTTTCTTCCCTCATGTCGAGTTCAACGACATTGACTGCTTTCCTTTTGTGTGTAGATGCGGGGTTGGGGATGTGTTTATCTCCTGGATGGATTCGAGGGGGGTTTGTCTCCTTCATTGTGTCGAAGTAACAGTCTCGAGATTCCTTCTGATCACCGCAAACTGTGATAATTTCATTGGTACTACTCACCATTTTGATCTTCTGATGCTTGGTGGAGACCATCATGTCCCACTGATGTATTGTGGGTCGACCTAAGATTATATTATATTCAGAGGGAAAGTCGGCTACTATGAACCGCACGCGTTCTGATTTGAACGCGTGTTTTGTTCCCAATGTTAACCTTAGATCTATGTATCCTTTGGGAGTGGTGTGTTGCCCATTAAAGGCTATTAGCTCTGTTCTGCAAGGGTGCAGATCTTCTTCATCGAGATGCATTTTTTTGAATGCGTCCCATAATATGATATCAGCACTGCTTCCGGCGTCAACGAAGATTTTTCTAACCCGGCAATTGACTAGAGTTCCTGCGATGACCAGTCCATCAACATGTCCTGGCATGACCCCTCGCATGTCATCCTTTGTGAAATATAGCAAAGGAGGATCTTGATCCTGTTGTGTTTTCTTAAAAGTGGGATGGTCTCTGATGGAGAGGACTTCCCTTAAATATTTTCGCCTTGCATTCATCGTGTCACCGCCACCCCCTAGGGCTCCGCTTATTACATTGCATTCAAAAGCTACCTCCGGGAATTCGTCGTGGCTGGGACCTTTCG